>CAUYLG010002043.1:0-39128 GCA_963573385.1 Cacajao melanocephalus | reverse complement strand
GCAACCGGGGCCTGACCAAGGAGAACCTCGTGTTCCTGGCGCAGAAACTGTTCAACAACAGCAGCAGCCACCTGGAGGATTACAGCGGCCTGTCCGTGTCCTGGTCCCAGTTCAACAGGGTGAGGGGCCCGGCCGCCAGCCGCTGTTAGATCAGTCCCTCCCAGCCAGACACCCTCAGGAGTCTCCCTGCCCAGGCCCTTATTCTTCCTGTCTCTAATAAAACGTACCAAAAACAGAAGCTTCTGACTAGATGGGCAACTTGAGAGTTACCCAGTCACATGTAGAAAATTACATCTTTGCACATTTTAAATAAGTTGGGCTTTGTCTACAGTTAATGCATTTTCTTCCTTTGTGAAGGAAAGAGAGTAAAGCACAAGTTAACATAGCTCATCAGAAGCAAAGCTTTTGAAGTGATTCGAGCTCCAGTGCTCTTTCCCCTTCACTTTCTTATGTTCCCCGATGTGTAATGCCAGATCAGGCTCCTATGGGACCCTCAGCCCACACAAGGGGATACTGATGAAAGAAACCAGCATCTGGTAATTCAGATGTCATTTTATTTGTTTGTTTATTTGTTTACTTTTGAGATGGTGTCTCACTCTGGTGCAGAGTACAGTGGTGCCATCTTGGCTCACTGCAACCTCCGTCTCCCGGATGCAAGCAATTCTCCTGCCTCAGCCTCCTGAGTAGCTGGGATTACAGGCGCCTGCCACCACGCCCAGCTAATTTTTGTATTTTTAGTAGAGACAGGGTTTCACCATGTTGGCCAGGCTGGTCTCAAACTCCTGACCTCAAGTGATCTGCCCACCTTGGCCTCCCAAAGTGCTGGGATTACAGGCATGAGCCACCACTCCGGCTGTCCCTTTGATTTTAATTTAACTTTTGTTTTTTTTTTCCTACACCCCCCACCCCCAAGGTGTTTGAAATGACCTCAATTTGGAGCTTAACAATGTGCTTTTCTCAGAAGCTCCTAGGTGATACTGATGCTGCTGGTCACAGACCACACATCGAAACTAGCAAGGGGACAGGTCGGCCCAGCCCCAGGTGAAAGTGTCTGTAGCAGGAGTCCTCTGGGTATTGGTAACTGCAGTTTGGTATTTTCCCCTTCTTCCCTCTTTTCCTCTCCATTCCATTTTTCAGTTGTGGGACCATTAGGTAAAACTCAGGTATGCCTCTGACAAATGTAGATGTTTGTTTCCCATTTAATTTTTCCAGTTAAAGTATGTGTGTAATATTCCAAGTGTTATTCTTGTTTTCTTGTGTTCACTACTATTGTATCTCCAACCAGGAGAATTTACCAGGACGGAATTACACTTTCTGGCAGTGGTTTGATGGCGTGATGGAAGTGTTAAAAAAACATCTCAAGCCTCATTGGAATGATGGGTGAGAATCATTATTTCTTAAGGCACCAACAGAACCCGAAGGTCTTCTTTCTGGCATCAATAAGTCACACTCTGCTTCTGTCCTTTGTCCTTGGTGATCCAGGGCCATTTTGGGGTTTGTAAACAAGCAACAGGCCCATGACCTACTCATTAACAAGCCAGATGGGACCTTCCTGCTCAGATTCAGTGACTCAGAAATTGGCGGCATCACCATTGCTTGGAAGTTTGATTCTCGTGAGTGTCTCTTCCTTCTTATGTCCAGAGTTAGCTGCTTTTGTTACAAAGTTATTTTCACAAATAATTTATCGGGTACTTACTCTTTGTTGGGGTCAGTACTAATTATGAGAAACACAAATGTATAGCCATGCATACTTATAAGGCAGCCTATGAAAAATACTGTTATGGGAAACACAGTTACTCATTTGGTTATACATGAAAGTATAACCATGACATGGCTGCCTATGATACAAGAGTCTGTGCAGAATCTCAGTTGCTTCCCTCTTGAAATGTCTGCCTTATTATATTACTCTGTGTAAAGCTCATTTCAGTGAAGAATGACTTGGATGATTTGGAGCCCTTAACAGTAGTAAAATATCCCTTTCTCCTAATTAACATACAGATATTGCCCTCAACCATTTCTAGCCAAGATGTTAGTTCTTTTCTTTTTTTGTAACAGGGTCTCTTGCCCAGGCTAGAGTGCAGTCATGCAACATGACTCACTGCAGCCTCGACCTCCTGGCCTCAAGCAATACTCCCACCTCAGCCTCCCGGTTGGCGGGGACCACAGACGTGCACCACCACACCCATCTAATTTTTAAATTTTTTGTATGTTGCCCAGGCTGGTCTTGAACATGTGGACTCAAACAATCCCCTGCTTTGGCCTTCCAGAGTATTGGGATTACAGGCGTGAGCCACTGCACCAGGACATCAGGAATGTTAGTTCTTTCCTCTGATGCTCACAATAAGGGTAGCTTGCTAGTTTTTTTGTGTGTGACTTAAAGTTTTTAGTAAGTTTTGTCTGGATCCAGTGGCTAATGCCTGTAATCCCAGCACTTTGGGAGCCTGAGGCAGGAGGATCTCTTGAGACCAGGAATTCAAGACCAGCCTGGGCAACATAGCAAAACCCTGTCTCTGAAAAAATAAGTAAGTAAATTAATAAGTTAATTAGCTAGTTGGGCATGGTGGTGCTTGTGCTGTGTGCCTGTAGTCCCAACTACTCTGGAGGTGAGGCGGGATGATCACTTGACTCCAGGAGTTCAATATTACAGTGAGTCATGATCACACCACTGTATTCCAGCCTGGGCAACAGAGTGAGACCCTGTCTCTTAAAAAAAAAATGCATCACTTTTAATAGCTCTTATGCTTTCTTTGTTTGTGGGCATCCTTGGTAGCTCTTATATATCTTTGTACGGGGAATCAGGGATTGGGGTTAATAAGAACTGTTTCTTCTCCTGAGGGCTGGAATACTGTTTGAACCTGAAACTACTGAGATCATTGGATATTTTGGGAAGTGATTTGTGTATAACCTGCTTATCTACCCATGGCTTTTATCTTTATTTTTATTTATTTATTAATTTATTTTTTGAGATGGCGTCTCTATCACCCAGGCTGGAGTGCAGTGTCATGATCTCAGCTCACTGCAACCCGCCTCCCAGGTTCAAGCCATCCTCCTGCCTCAGCCTAGGAGCTGGGACTACAGATGAGCGCTACCATGCCTGGCTAATTTTTGTATTTTTAGTAGAGATGGAGTTTCACCATGTTGGCCAGGCTGGTCTCGAACCCCTGACCTCAGGTGATCTGCCAGCTTTGGCCTCCAAAAGTGTGGGATTACAGGTGTGAGCCATCGTGCCTGGCCCCTACCCATGGCTTTTTTTTTTTTTTAATTTTTGAGCTACCAGGACACCACGACCCATGGCTTTTGAAACTATTTCATCTGTAACTCACAGTTATTTTTAAACGGAAATTTCTATTGGAGCCATTATAATGGCAAGCTTGAATTTATAGTATGTTTGAGTTTTCAGATTTCCTATTCAGAAATTATGTTTAGAATATGATTGTTCTGTTTCTTGATCTAGAGGAAAGAATGTTTTGGAATCTGATGCCTTTTACCACAAGAGACTTCTCCATTCGGTCTCTGGCCGACCGCTTGGGAGACTTGAATTACCTTATCTACGTGTTTCCTGATCGGCCAAAAGATGAAGTATACTCCAAATACTACACGCCAGTTCCCTGCGAGTCTGCTACTGGTAACAATGTTCGCATTCTGATTTGATTTTGTTGCGATTTTGGTTGTGTGTGTGTGGGTGCATGTGATGTCTCTTGCATGAAAACCTGCACAATTAGCCTTCGGTTACAGCAGTTTGAGCATTTTCCAGCGCAGATGTAAACCCTGGGCTGTATTCTTCAGTCATGCAGAAAACACATCTGGCACTAATCCCAAATATCAAACAGAAGAAAACAAATTCCTTCTAATACAAGCTTAGATCAAACAAACTTAGAGAGGTAAAATTTTTTCATGACAGATGGTTTTATTGCTTTGAGTCTAGAAGTATTACATATTTATTATAAAATTTTCAGAAGACACGTAAAGGCATAAAAAAGAAAATAGGCCAGGCACAGTGGCTCACACCTGTAATCCCAGCACTTTGGGAGGCTGAGGAAGGTGGATCATTTGAGGTCAGGAGTTCGAGACCAGCCTGGTCAGCAGGTGAAACCCCATCTCTACTAAAAATACAAACATTAGCCAGGTGTACACTGTATTCCAGCCTAGGTGACAGAGCGAGGCTCTATCTCAAAAATTAAAAAAAAATAAAACACAAATATATTCATTTAGTGATGGGTGCTCTGAAGACCCATAAAGCAAGGTAGAGGTATAGAAAAGGGGCAGGGAGGAGGGTGGAGGTGTCATTTCACTAGAGTGGTCAAAGAGGGTTTCTCTGAGAATGTGTCTTTTTTTTTGAGATGGGGTCTTACTTTGTTGCCCAGGCTGGAGTGCATTGCTCACTGCAGTCTCAAACTCCTAGGTTTAAGTGATCCTCCCACTGCAGCCTCCCACATAGCTGGGATTATACGCATGCATCATCAATCCTGGTTAATCATTTTATTTTTATAGAGATGGAGTCTTGCTCTGTTTCCCAAGCTGGTCTTAAAAGCCTGGGCTCAAGCAGTCCTCCTTCCTCAGCCCCTCAAGTGTCTGGGATTATAGGCGTGAGCCACTGCACCCAGCCAGGATGTGATGTTGGAAAAGACCTGAGCGAAGTGAGGAAGCTAGCCATATACAAAGATCTAGAGAAAAAATATGCTGTGCCAAGAGAACAAGTACAGAAATCCTGGGTTGAGAATGGGCATGTCTGGAAAGCCTCAGGAGGGCCAGGGAGGCTGGAGCCTGTTGAGCAGGGAAGATAAGTGGTGGGAGCTGAGGTCGGAGCACTCTGGCCTTGGAGTTCTAGATGCAAGGTTGGGGTTTGGACTATACCATATGTAATCTTTTGTGACTTTTTTTTTTTTTTTCACTTAGAAATATATCCTAGGTAGCTGGGCATGGTGGCTCACGAGCGTGTAATCCCAGCACTCTGGGAGGTCAAGGTGGGCAGATCACTTGAGGTCAGGAGTTTGAGACCAGCCTGGCCAACATGGTGAAACCCTGTCTCTACTAAAAAATGCAAAATTCGCCAGGCGTGGTAGTGGGCACCTGTAATCCCACCTACTTGGGAGGCTGAGGCAGGAGAATCACTTGAACCCAGCAGATCACCCCACTGCACTCCAGCCTGGGCAACAGAGCCAGAATCTGCTTCAAAAAAAAAAAAAAAAAAAAAAAAGAGGGCTGGGCATGGTGGCTCACACCTGTAAGCACTTTGGAGGCCAAGGCAGGAGGATCACCTGAGGTCGGAAGTTCAAGACCAGTCTGACCAACATGGTGAGACCCCATCTTAAAAAAAAAAAAAAAGAAAGAAATATATCCTAGGCAGAGTTACAGCTCAGTAAATGTAATCTTCTAACATCAATTTGATGATTGCATTGTATGGTGAGTTCATGTTGGTGATTTAAGTTACTTATAATTTGGGCCTGGGCACAGTGACTCATGCCTGTAATCCCAGAAGTTTGGTAGGCCAAAGAGGGAGGATTCCTTGGGCCTAAGAGTTTGAGACCAGCCTGGGCAACATGGTGAGACCCCGTCTTACAAAAAATAAAAAATTAGCTGCGCATAGTAGCTCGTGCCTGTGGACCCAGCTACTCAAAAGGCAGAGGCTGGAGGATAGGTTGAGCCCAGGAATTTGAGGCTGCAATGAGCCATGATTGTGCCATGGCACTGTGGCCTGTGTGACAGAGCAAGACTCTGTCTCAGAAAAAAAAAAATCCTATTTCTGGCAGCATTTCTTTGGTTTTTAGCTTCTTAGCCAATCTATAAATTTCTCTGAATTAGCTGTGCAGGGTGGTGCATGCCTATAATCCTAGCTACTGGGAAGGCTGAGGTAGGAGAATTGCTTAAACCCGGGAGGTAGAGGTTGTGGTGAGCTGAGATCATGCTATTGCACTTTAGCCTGGGCAACAAGAAAAAATAAAATAAATTCTCTGTACACTGTAAAGCACAAAAAGCATGAGGTGTTAGGAAAAGTCCCTCCTGACACTTGAAGCCCTAGAAGAAGCAAATTAGGATATGAGCAGTTGGTGAACCTTGCAGCATTTCACCCTCTTGGGCTACTTAAATGACAGGCTTTTTGTCCTGTAACCATTGTGTGATCATCCTTGCCTAGTATAATTAACGTTGTCCTGATCCCCGTATTCACATACCCAGAAACAAGACTTCATTCACCCGTGTCAGAGATCACATTGTTACTACCTGCTTACCTGAATTTCCATAGTCAGCCTTCAGAAAAGGCGACTCTGGCTGACCAGATCACGTGCAGGTTTACCTGCTCATCTGCCACATCCCAGTGGGAATTCTGTGAGAAACAAGAGGCACATTGATTCTTGGCACCAACAGCGCTCACTGGGACTAGTGACCATCAGAGTACCCCAAATGCAGAAACGCCAGGCATTAAGGAGCATACAGGTGCCAGGAAAAGTAGCCTTCCCTTTCCTGAAAGACTAGACACTCAGAGTTAGAGGGACCTAAGACATCATCAAGTCAGATCAGCAGCTCTTCAGTGCTTAGGTCTTTCTGCAAGAACCCTGACCAGTATGTATGCACCTGCTTGAAAACCTCCAGTGATGGCCAGGCGCTGTGGCCCACGCCTGTAATCCCAACATTTTGGGAGGCCAAGGCAGGTGGATCACTTGAGGTCAGGAGTTCAGGACCAGCCTGACCAACATAGAGAAATCCCGTCTCTACCAAAAATACAAAAATTAGTCAAGCATGGTGCTGCACGCCTGTAATCTCAGCTACTCAGGAGGCTGAGGCATGAGAATCGCTTGAATCCGGGAGGCAGAGGTTGCAGTGAGCCAAGATCACACCACTACACTCCAGTGTGGGCAACAGAGTGAGACTCTGTCAAAAAAGAAAAAGAAAAGAAAACCTCCAGTGACAAGGAAATCAGTCCTTCCTAAGATAAATCATTTCTTTTCTGGGCAGTTCTTTTTAGAACATTCTTCCCTACATGACTGAACATTTGTCCTCTTATGACCTGCCCCTCCTGGTCCTGATTTTATCCCCTGGGTCAGGTAGAACAAATCTTGTCTCTCTGCTGCATCTTGGACTTTAAGCTTTTCACTTTTTTTTTTAAATTAGTATACAATGAATGCTTGACTTAGATTTATGTTGAAACACATAGTTCCGTGGTCTGAAGAATTTATTGAAACATCCATGCCAATTTGAAAGATACCTTGAATTTCTGTTTCAGTGTTAACCTTCTCCTCTACCAGGTCTTCCTAACAGGTTGAAATATTAAGTGCTTGACCAAGTGCGGTGGCTCACGCCTGTAATCCCAACGCTTTGAGGGACTGAGGTGGGCGGATCACTTGAGGTCAGGAGTTAGAGAACAGCCTGGGCAATGTGGTGAAACCCCATCTCTACTAAAAATACAAAAATTAGCCGAAGTGTGATGGTGCACCTGTGATCCAGCTACTCAGGAGGCTGAGGCATGAGAATCACTAGAACCTGGGAGGCAGAGGTCACAGTGAGCTGAGATCGCACCAGTGTACTTCAGCCTGGATGACAGATCAAGACTTTGTTGTAAAAAAAACAAAAACAAAAAAAGAAACATTAAGTGCTTGTGTCATATCTTTCGATAAGCGAGGTGGTTGTGTCCTGTCCTAAGAAAAGGTGTAATTCATAACGAAGATCACATTTTTATTTCACTTGAGAGCTTCGATTCACCACCATTCTCCCCTTTGCAGCTAAAGCCGTTGATGGATACGTGAAGCCACAGATCAAGCAAGTGGTCCCTGAGTAAGTGTCCAGGTGGCTCCGGCTCTCCTGCCTCTTTCCTCCTCCCCCAGACCCTGCCTCCCATCCTGATCCTGGGCCCAGCTCTCCGATCCCCCAGGAAACCTAACTCAGCCCTGGGGAGGGACCTGGGCTTGGTCACAGGTACCCAAGGCCCCACTCCTGCAGCTGGAGCCCCAGGGTTGGGTGGAGCACTTTGTCCTTCTATACCCCAAGAAAGACAAAGATGCCCCTTGGTCCCCTCTCCAGGTCACCTGCCCCGGCCTCCCTGGTGGCTGAGCTCTATTCTCTTCCTTCTGCAGGTTTGTGAATGCATCTGCAGATGCCGGTGGGGGCAGCAGCGCCACGTACATGGACCAGGCCCCCTCCCCAGCCGTGTGCCCCCAGGCTCACTATAACATGTACCCACAGAAGTAGGTGGTGTTCTCGTGGGGGTCCACGGAGGAGGAACTAGGGACTTGGCCACAGCCTGGACTCCTGGAGGGGTGGTAGGCAAAGGAATCCAGAGCCACCCAGTCCGGGCCCAGGCTCTGGCCCTTGGGAGGGAGAGATTTGACCAGAAATGATCAGTGCTTTAGAGTCAGGTTGGGCAGATGTCATCTGTTCCCCTCTCAAAACGGAGGTGTTTCTTCCTCTAAGGACAGTGGAGTTGTGATTTGTCTGGACAGCCCGTGTGAGAGGTAAAGGAGGATGTTTCAGTCCAAGCTGCTGTACGTCAGCTGTTCGGATGGTAGTTCTTTTTCATGAAGCCCCAGGCCGAGGGCTTAGGCTGACTCAGACTGCCCCCCAACCCACGTCCTGTAGGGCTTGGGGTGGTCTCTGACAGCCTTTCCTCCTCCCCTTCATCCCTCTTCTTTCCCTCCCAAGCCCTGACTCAGTCCTTGACACCGATGGGGACTTCGATCTGGAGGACACGATGGACGTGGCACGGCGTGTGGAGGAGCTCCTGGGCCGGCCGATGGACAGTCAGTGGATCCCGCATGCACAGTCGTGACCCTCGACCTCCCCGCTGCAGCTTCTTCATCCTCGCCGGAGGAATCACTCTTGTGGATGTTTTAATTCCATGAATCGCTTCTCCTTGGAAACAATACTCATAATGTGAAGTGTTAATACTAGTGACTTTAGTGTTTCTGTGCATGGTGGCACCAGCGAAGGGAGTGTGTGTGTGTTTGTGTGTGCGTGTATGTCTGCGTGTGTGTGTTTGCACTATGGTGTTTCTCCCTCTCACTGTCCGAGAGTGTAGCTGTAGCAGAGGGGCCACAGACAGAGGCTGTGGTGGTTTTTACTTTGTGAAAGAAGGCAGTGAGTTTCGTGGAGCCTGGAACTTGGCCATGTGTCTTAAGAGTGGCTGGACTTTGACACGGTGGCTGTCGGAGTAAGAGAAGGACAAAGGGAGGAGAAAGCATGTGTGCTCCAGTGAGTCTTCGTCCCTCTGTCTGCCAAGCAATTGATATATAACCGTGATTGTCTCTGCTTTTCTTCCGAAATGTAGATAACTGCCTTTTGACAAAGAGAGCCTTCCCTCTCCCCAACCCCTGTGCTCTTGGGTAGGAATGGGAAAGGGGCAACCTACAAAGATCGTCAGGGCAAGCGAAGTCACAGGTTTTTGGATGGGCTTTTCACAGGACACTTAGCCCATCTTAACATTCTCTCTTTGTCCTCTCCCCTCCTGCCCGCCCGCACCCTGGAATTGCCACTCAGTTCTTCTGGGTGTACGCACATGCAGGCATGTTTGGAGAAAAGAGGGCTGCGTAACCGAGAGCTGACGGTGCCAATGCCCTTTGTGTTCTGGCCAGAGCGGAGCGCCCGCCCCAACTCCTGGGTGCTGAAACTGTTGCCTGGTTACCCAGGAAGCTGCTGTTCCGGCTGCCCAGCCTTTCTCTGAGCCAGCGGATGCACAGTCCGAGGCATTCTTCAGGCTCCTGGATAATGCTTTTTGCAAATGTTGAATCATGTTTCTGTTTCTAAGTCGGATCTTTTTTGTTTTCCCCTTCCCACCCTAATTTGACATCAGAATTCTGCATTGGGCCCTGGGCATCCGAACCCAGGTCACCTCCTTCCCCTTTTCTGTTCATACATGACATCCTGAAGAGTAGGTGGCAGCAGCGTAGGCTGAACCTAGGCCAGCTTGCTCAGCGGGTCACCCTGTGTGGGGTCCTGGGTGCCGGGTGTTGGTGATGTGGGGAAATGCAGTCACCAGGTTTGCTGGGGAGTTTGATTAAGTATAAAAACGAAACAAAACAAAAAGCCTCAGTATAATTTTGTTCCACAATTTTTTCTGTAGCTTTACACCAGAAGGAAGGGATGCGCTACGGCAGGCAGTGGGGGACGAGGGGGGTGAGCAGGGGTATTAAAATAGCTTACGGGTAAGGCCTAAAAGGTCACCCTCGGCCCCCTCTCCAAAAGAAGGGCATGACCACCCCCAGGAGAGGATGGCCCCAAAAACCTTATTTTTATACATGAGAGTAAATAAACATATTTTTTTTACAAAAATAACTTCTGAATTTATCAGTGTTTTGCTGTTAAAGAAAAATATTCCTCTATAGTAAATTATTTATTGGAAGATGACTTTTTTAAAGCTGCCGTTTGCCTTGGCTTGGTTTCATACACTGATTTATTTTTCTATGCCAGGCAGTAGAGTCTCTCTGCCTCTGAGGAGCAGGCGACCCCCATCCCACTCAGCCCCTCCCTCCCCCTCAGGATTTGATGAAAATTCCCACCACGAGGATGGGTGCGTCAGGGAAGGGTGAGAAGGAGAGCCTGACTGCTCAGGGACCCAGGCTCAGAGAGCCTCTCTCTGCCCGCCACCCATAGATTTTTCACCGGCACCTGCCTCTGAGACCTCCCGCTCTGTTCCAGCAACCCTGGGAGGGTCAGACTTGATATACTTTCAGGTTGGGAGTGGACCCAGCCCAGGGCCTGCTGAGGACAGAGTAGCCAGGCAGTCCCGGGCTGCTTGGAGCTCACTTTGCAGTTGGCACTGGGTCTGGGAGGAAGACAGCCGATGAGTGTGGCTTCGCTGAGCGTGGGGTTCCCCTGCTCCTCCAGCTGTGAGCTGTCCTCGGTGTTACCGAGGCTGTGCCTAGAGAGGGGAGATTTTTGACAAAAGGTGTGTTCGCTCTCTGCGTTCTGTCTTCTCTCTTCTCCCTGTTCCTGCAAACCACAAGGAAAGGTAGTGGTGTGTCTCGACCCCATCAGCCTCCCACCCACTCCCAGACACACACAAGTCCTCAAATGTCTCAGCTCTGTGTGTGGTATTTGCAGGGTTTTGTAGGGGGTAGGGGGAGACTAAAATCGAATATAACTTCAAATGAAAGTATACTTTTTATAATTTTTCTTTTTAAAACTTTGTGAAATTATTTCAGATACATATTTTAGTGTCAAGGCAGATTAGTTATTTAGCCACCAAAAGTATTGTGTACAATTTGGGGCAGTCACAAAATTGTGTATTTTATGTTACAATAAAGGCTTCCTCTGAAGGGATGGTACTGAGTCCTGTTGTTGCTTTTTTCTGTCATATGCCAAGGGAGGGTGGCTTGAACAGGGAAAAGTTTCAGGTCATCAGCATGACCCTGAAAAAGGGAACTGGTCAGGAGCTGGCTGCCTCGGAGGGCACGTCATCAGCTCTGATGGTAGATGGGGCCTTTCATACGTTCCTGCTCATGCGATGTTTTGAAAATGAGAATGATGGTCTTCATCTTCTAGCCTCCTGACTCTGGAAAGCTCGTCCTTAAGATTCAGCACATTTAGAGTACCTGGCCCTGAGTTCAGCATTGTGTGTGGGATGAGAACTGGTTCCTTCCCGCAGAGGCTCACAGTTGGAGAAACACAGCTAGCACAACCGATGATGCCAGGATGTTGGTTCCTGCTGCAGTCAAGGCATCCCAAAGTCATTATGCAAAAGAATGTGCACTGAGCATGACACTGAGCAACTCCAGCTGATGTGCTTTTTTTTTTTTTTTTTTTTGAGTGAGTCTTGTGCTGTCGCCCAGGCTGGAGTGCAGAGTGGCGTGATAGCTCACTGCAACCTCCGCCTCAGAGGTTCAAGATACTGTTGTGCCTCAGCCTCCCGAGTAGCTGGGATTACAGGCGCCACCACGCCCAGCTCATTTTTGTATTTTTAGTAGAGACAGGGTTTCACCATGTTAGCCAGGCTGGTCTTGAACTCCTGATCTCAGGTGATCCACCTGCCTCGGCCTCCCAAAGTGCTGGGATTACAAGCGTGAGCCACGGTGCCCGGCCATCCGCTGCGCCTGGCCCTATTTTTTCTTTAAGAGTCGGCTCAAGGCTGGGCACAGTGGTTCACACCTATAATCAATCCCAGCACTTTAGGAGCCCGAGGCGGGTGGATCACCTGAGGTCAGGAGTTTAAGACCATCCTGACTAACATGGTGAAACCCCCTTTCTACTAAAAAATACAAAAAGTTACCCAGGCGTGGTAGTGCGTACCTGTAATCCCAGCTACTTAGGAGGCTGAGGTAGGAGAATCGCTTGAACTTGTGAAGTGGAGGTTATAGTGAGCTGAGATCGTACCTTTGCACTCCAGCTTGGGCAGCAAGAGAAAAATTGTCTCAAAAAAAGAAAAAAAAAAAAAACAAATAGGAGTGAAGAAAACGTAAGGCTAGCACAGCTAAAGGCCTAGAGAGGCTGAGGCAGGAGAATCACTTGAACCCAGGAGGTGGAGGTCGCAGTAAGCCAAGGTCATGCTACTACACTCTAGCCTGGTGACAGAGCCAGACTCTGTCTCACACACACACACAAAAAATTGCAGTAACAAATGAAAAATTTGCTAGAGGGTCTTAGACTTCAAAAGGCAGGAGAAAGCAAACCGGAGGACAGATTGATGGAAATTATACACAATCTCAAAAACAGGAAAAAAAGATAAATAGTCTGGGCCAGGTACAGTGGCTCCCTCTTGTAATCCCAACACTTTGGGAGCCTGGGGCGGATGGATCATTTGAGGCCAGGCGTTCAAGAGCAGCCTGGCCAACATGGTGAAACCCCATCTCTACTATAAACAGAAAAAATTAGCTGGGCATGGTGGCAGGTGCCTGTAATCCCAGCAGTCACTTGAGTGCAGCAGTTCAAGACCAGCCTGGACAACCTGGTAAAATCCCATCTTTACAAAAAAAAATACAAACATTAGCTGGATGTGCCAGTACACCCCTGTAGTCACAGCTACTCAGGAGGCTGAGGTGGGAGGATCACTTGAGCTGTGATGATGCCACTGCACTCCAGCCTGGGTGACAGAGCGAGAAAAAAGAAGCCAAGTACAAAAGGCCATGTATTACATGATGCCATTTATAGGAAATGTCTAGGATAGGCAAATCTATGGAGACAGAGAGTAAACTTGAGGTTGCCGAGAGGCTGGGAAAGAGTATGGAGGTAACAGTGAAAGGATACAGGGTTTGGGGTTTTTTGTGTGTTTTTTTGTTTTTCTTGAGACCAAGTCTGGCTTTGCCGCCCAAGCTGGAATGCAATGGCGCCATCTCGGCCCACTGCAACTGTCGCCTCCTGGGTTCAAGTGACTCTCCTGCCTCAGCCTCCTGAGTAGCTGGGATTACAGGCATGTGCCACCACACCTGGCTAATTTTTGTTATTTTTAGTAGAGACGGGGTTTTGCCATGTTAGCCAGGCTGGTCTTGAACCCCTGACCTCAGGTGATCCACCCATCTCGGCCTCCCAAAGTGGTGGGATTATAGGCATGAGCCACCACACCCCGCCCAGGTTTGGGGGGTTTTATTTTATTTTTTATGTATTTAATGAATTGGGCAGGCGCCTGAGCTAGAGTAGGCTCGGAGAGACTCCCCAGGGTTTATTTTTGAGGTGATGAAAACGTTATAAAATTGTCTGTGGTGTTGGTTGCACATATCTCTGGATATACTAGCTCTTGAATTGTACACTAAATGAGTGATTTGTAAGGTGTGTGAATTATATCTAATAAAGCTGTTATTGGGTCAGACCCAGTGGCTCACACCTGTAATTCCAGCACTTTGGAAGGCCAAGGTAGGAAGATCACTGAGACCATGAATTCCAGTCCAGCATGGGCAACATAGTGAGACCTCTGTCTACAAAAAAAATTTTTTAATTAGCTGGATGTGGTGGCACATGCCTGTAGTCCTAGCCACTGAGACGCTAAGGTGGAAGAATCGCTTAATCCCAGGAGTTCAAGGTTGCAATGCCACTGAACTCCAGCCTGGGCAATACAGCGAGACCCCATCTCTAAGTAAATAAATAATAAAAGCAAATGCAAGATCTCAGCAAGAAAAAAAGCGAAAGTGAGGTGAGTTTGCCAGAGAGTGAGAACAGACCTGTGGAAAGAAGCTCAGCTGTGAAGAGGAGAGGTACTCAGCAGGTAGTACCTCTCTTCTCAGAGGTACCCGGAGGCCAGTGAGAGGAGGAACGGAGTGTCTTAGTGTTTTGGGGGCCTAGGTCAGGAGCACACAACCTGGGCAACATAGGGAGGTCTCGTCTCTACAAAAAATAAAATTAGCTGGCCGGGTGTGGTGGCTCACGCCTGTAATCCAAGCACTTTGGAGGCTAAGGCGGGCGGATCACCTGAGGTCGGGAGTTCAAGACCAGCCTGACCAACATGGTGAAACCTCGTCTTAAAAAAATAAAATAAAATAAAATTAGCTGAGCATGGTGGTGCACATCTGTAGTTTCAGCTGCTCTGGAGGCTGAGGCAGGAGGATCGCTTGAGCCCAGGAGGTTGAGGTTGCACTGAGCTATGATCGTGCCACTGCACTCCAGTCGGGTAACCGAGCAAGACCCTGTCTCAAACAACAACAACAAAAAGAAAACAGATGTTTGTAATTTTCTTTGGGATAAAGCCAGTAAGCTAACACGGATGGTCACCCAGTAACCAGGTAAAGTTAAGATAAACTATATGTGACTGGCTAGGTGCGGTGGCTCACGCCTGTAATCCCAGCACTTTGGGAGGCCAAGGCCAGTGGATCACTTGAGATCAGGAGTTCAAGACCAGCCTGGCCAACATGGTGAAACCCTGTCTCTACTAAAAATACAAAATTTAGCTGGGCGTGGTGGCGCAAGCCTATAATCCCGGCTACTTGGGAGGCTGAGGCAGGAGTATTGCTTGAACCCGGGAGGTAGAGGTTGCAGTGAGCCGACATGGCGCCACTGCACGCCAGCCCAGGTGACAGAGCAAGACCTGTCCCCCCCAAAAAAAAAAGATAAACTATATGTGACAAGGGGTGTCGTCAAGTCCTCTTACTTGAGGACTGGTTAATGTTTATCTTGAAAGCATGTATGTAATGGGTTGTATGCGCTTGGCTATACAAAAAAGTGAGGTTTCCTTCCGTCTCTGCAAGCTCTTAGCAGATCACCAGTCATGCACATCACATTCTGGTTGAATGTTTATTCGATAATAAAATTGTTTTCTTTCTCTACTACCTGGAGGGAGAGAATTTCTGAGTTGGGAGAGCTGGGGTTTTAAGAGTTCTCAAGCTTGAGCCTGCTTGAGGGTGAAGTGTGCCCTCTCCCAGCTCAACGGTACTCTTTTCCACACACACACCTTTCTCTTCCTTCACCTGCATGAGTTTAGGACCATGCCAGTCTGGCCCTAACTCCCTCAACTGCCAGCCTGGGCTAGCACCCGACCTGCAGTCCCGTAGGCAACCTGCCCCTTTAAGAGCACCCCCTCCCCAGCTCCTCCCTCAGGCCTGGTGGCCGGATTTCCCAGTTGGAGCCCAGCCCTTTAAAGTCATCGCTCCTTCTTTCTGGCCGGATATGTGCTGAGACCCAGGGGCCTCCGTGCTGTGCCGGGAGTACGTAGAAGTGGGCTGTGACAGGTGCATGTGGGTATGGACCCCACAGGAGGGCTCAGGAGGGACAAGGAGCTGGGACAGGGTGGATCCCTAGAGAAAGCAAAGCCACTCGGGAGTGGGCAAGAGATGCTGTTAAGCAGCTGCTGTGTGCCCGACCCTGTGCCAAGCCCTTCCTGTACCTTCCCTTCCTATGCCTTCTTTTTTTTCTTTCTTTCTTTTTTTTTTTTTTTGAAACAGCGTCTCACTCTGTAGCCCAAGCTGGAGTGCAGTGGCACAATCTCAGCTCACTGCAGCCTCGATGTCCTGGGCTCAAGGGATCCTCCCATCTCAGCCTCCCAAGCAGCTAAGACTACAGGTGTGCCACCACGCTGGGCTAGTTTTTCAAATTTTTGGAGATAGAGTCTCCCTATGTTGCCCAGGCTGGCTGCGAACTCCTGGGCTCAAGAGAGCCTCCTGCCTAAGCCTCCCAAAGTGCTGGGATTACAGATGTGAGCCACCTCACCCAGGCTGCCCCTACCTTCTGAGAGAGGTATTCTTATTCCCATTTTTCAGATCAGGAAACGGAGCTCAGTGCAGCCAACTGAATTACTCGGGGCCTGCAGTGAACACATAGCAGAGGCAGGATCTGAACTCAGGTCAGTGGGACTCCAAAGCCTTGATAGTCTCTCTTCCGCATCCCCTGTCCCACAGGGGCCTGCCTTCTTCCCAAACTTCATTTTTCCTTGGTTTTCCTGTATGCAGTATAGTATGGGGGAAGAAATGGGTAATTCCTAGGCTGGGTGCGGCGACTCACGCCTGTAATCCTAGCACTTTGGGAGGCCGAGGTGGGCAGATCACCAGAGGTCAGGAGTTCAAGACCAGCCTGACCAACACAGAGAAACCCCATCTCTACTAAAAAATACAAAAATTAGCCAGGCGTGGTGGTGCATGCGTGTAATCCCAGCTACTCGGGAGGCTGAGGCAGGAGAATCTCTTGAACCTGGGAGGCAGAACTTTTGGTGAGCTGAGATCACATCATTGCCCTCCAGCCTGGGCAACAAGAGCGAAACTCCATCTCAAAAAAAAAGAAATGGGTAATTCCTGCATGTCCCCATATCTGGGTTCCATTCTCCTCTCAGGAGCTGCTTGGAGATGCTGCTGTGGCCACTCCTGCTGCTGCTGCTGCTGCTGCTGCTGCCAACATTGGCCCTGCTCAGGCAGCGGTGGTCCCAGGATGCCAAGCTGTCTTGGCTTGCTCGCCTCCAGCACCGAGCGGCATGGGGGGCCCTGGGCTGGGTAGCCACCTGGCAGCGGCGGAAGCTGGAGCAGAGCACGCTCCACATGCATCAGAGCCAGCAGCAGGCCCTGAGATGGTGTCTACAGGGAGCCCAGCACCCCCACTGTCCCCTGAGGGGGAGCACAGGTGTGTTTCCGAGGGTCTGGGGAGGTGACCCCAAGAGAAAGAAACCCCACAGGACCGTCAGATTCCAGAGCCTAATGGCCCCCTTGCCTCCTCCACTGCCAACAGAGTGCCCTGACCCAGACGCCCATGACTGGCTGTCTTGTCCAAGATGAATTTCCCATGCTGGGTCCTTATGTCCCCTCTACCCCAGACCTAGTCTCAGCCCCTCCCTCAAGGGTCTCACCAGTCTTGCCTGAAACTCTTAGGAAACTGTGGCTTCCTAAGGCGTTTCTGTTGTCATTGGGGCTACAGACATGAGCACCTTCCGGAATCATCTCCCTTTGACCAAGGCCAGCCAGACCCAGGAGGAAGACAGCGGAGAGCAGCTACTGCCCCCAACCTCACACCAGGACCTGGGGGAGGCCTCTCTGCAGGTATCTAGGATCCCCAGAGCCCAGTCCCACCCGCCAAACCCTCCTATCACAGTGGGAAGGAACCCTCAAACTGGTGGCTCCGGGTCTGGCCCTGACACCAGGCTGGCACGCTCTCTTTCCTCCTCAGGCCACCTTACTGGGTCTGGTAGCCCTAAACAAGGCCTACCCAGAAGTGCTGGCTCAGGGCGGCGCTGCCTGTCTGACCCTCACATCCCCTTGGCCCCGACCCCTGCCTTGGCCTGGGAAGGCCCTGGGCCGGGTTAGCACCCCTGGAACCAAGGACCCTAAGGCCCTCCTGCTGGAGGCACTGAGGTCCCCAGGGCTGAGGGCACTGGAGGCCAGGACGGCGGTCGAACTCCTGGATATCTTCTTGGGCCTGGAGGCTGATGGCGAAGAGCTGGCAGGGGTGATAGCTGCTGGGAACCCTGGAGCGCCCCTCCCTGAACGGGCAGCTGAGCTGCGGGAGGCCCTACAGCAGGGACCCCGAGGACTGGCTCTTCGGCTGTGGCCAAAGCTGCAGGTGGTGGTGACTCTGGATGCAGGAGGCCAGGCCGAGGCTGTGGCTGCCCTTGGGGCCTTGTGGTGCCAAGGACTAGCCTTCTTCTCTCCTGCTTATGCGGCCTCTGGAGGTCAGTGGAATTCAAGGGCAGTGAGGTGGGGGTGAAGGTCAGAGGTCACATAGCAAGCAGCCATGCATTGGATTCTACACAATCATCTCATTTAATTGTCCCCAACACGCTGTATGCTGGGGTCAGCATCCTCCTTTTACAAGTGAAGAAACACAGGCTCATATAGGTTTAAGAGTCTTGCGGCCAGGTGCAGTGGCTCACGCCTGTGATCCCAGCACTTTGGGAGGCCGAGGCAGACAGATCACTTGAGGTCAGGAGTTCCAGACCAGCCTGGCCAACATGGTGAAACCCCGTCTCTACTAAAAATACAAAAACTAGTGGGGCATGGTGGCACATGCCTGTAATCCCAGCTACCTGGGAGGCTGAGGTGGGAGGATTGCTTGAACCTGGGAGGAGGAGGTTGTAGTGAGCCGAGATTACACCGTTGCACTACAGCCTGCAGCCTGGGCGACAAAGCAAGACCCTGTTTCAAAAAAAACAAAAAAAAAGCCAGGTGCAGTGGCTCACGCATGTAATTCCACTACTTTGGGAGGCCAAGGTGGGTAGATCACTTGAGGTCAGAAGTTCGAGACTAGCCTGGCCAACATGGTGAAACCCAGTCTCTACTAAAAATACAAAAATTAGCTGGGTGTGGTGGCACACGCCTGTAATCCCAGCTACTCTGGAGGCTCAGGCAGGAGAATCACTTGAATCCAAGAATCACTGAATCACTAAGCCGAGGTCACACCACCACTGCACTCCAGCCTGGGTTACACAGCAGGACTCTGTCTCAAAAAAAAAAAGAAAAAAAGAGTCTTGCACAAATTTATGTGACACCAGGATTCACTCCCAGGTCTGCCACCTCCTCTTTCCAGTGAGGGCCTAAGAGGCAGCCCGTTGAGCCTGGGGGAGCCAGGAAGGATGGGGTGGAAGGGCAGCAGGAGCATCAGGTGCTCAGAGGATCGGGCCTGGGGTCCAGGAGGGGCTATTGCCTGGCAGAAAGCAATGGCACCAGCAGATGCTGAGGAGGCTGCTTGGCTTCCACAGGGGTGCTCGGCCTAAACCTACAGCCAGAGGAGCCCCACAGGCTCTACCTTCTGCCCCCTGGACCTCCCTTTATCGAGCTGCTCCCAGTCAAGGAAGGCACCCAGGAGGAAGCTGCCTCCACCCTCCTTTTGGCTGAGGCCCAGCAGGGCGAAGAGTATGAGCTGGTGCTGACAGACCGTGCCAGCCTCACCAGGTGATCACCTGCACAGCCCCTGCTACCTCGGGCCCTCTGGGGTGCTTGGTGCCTGGAGCATGAGCTCAGGAGCCCTCAGGCCCAACCTCACTCCCACTCGCACCCCATCAGGTGCCGCCTGGGTGATGTGGTGCGAGTGGTTGGTGCCTACAATCAGTGTCCAGTCGTCAGGTTCATCTGTAGGTAGGTGACCCCGGGAAGCGAAAGGGCCATCCTTGTGTCCTGGGCTCCACCGCCTCTCCCTGCCTCCTCTTCAGGCTGAGCCAGACCCTGAGCGTGCGAGGGGAAGATATTGGTGAGGACCTGTTCTCTGAGGCCCTGGGCCGGGCAGTGGGGCAGTGGCCAGGGGCCAAGCTGCTGGACCATGGCTGTGTGGAGAGCAGCATTCTGGGTGAGCTTCCCTGCCAGCTCCTGCCTACCATTCTGGGCTGGCTACCCTTCAACTCCAAAGCTTTGATAGTCTCTCCTCTGCATCACCTGTCCCAGAGGGTCCTGCCTTTTTCCCAAACTTCATTTTTTTCCTTGGTTTTCCTGTATGCAGCAGAGTGTGGGGGAAGACATGGGTAATTTCTGCATGGGAGTGGACCCCAGCCCAGCCATTCCCCAACTTCCCTTGCTAGGAAAGAGATGAGTCAGCCTCCTTTGCCACTCCTACAAAAGCGCTTCTCTGCATCTAACTCCATCCATCCTGCTGCAGTTTCTTCCCATTTTCTTTCCTGCTCTGTCTCCTATTTAGGATCAAGCTCTAGGTCCCTCTCTATTTACCCCCCTCCCCAACAAGAAACTCTTTTTTTCCCTATGAACCTCAGAGTGGGGAAAAACAGGTGGGGGCAGAGGGCACTGGACTTGGCAGCTGCCCATTGACGGGAAGTACGTGTGCACATGGGGTCTGTTCACAGATTCCGCTGGGGGCTCTGCCCCCCACTACGAGGTGTTTGTGGAGCTGAGGGGGCTGAGGAATCTGTCGGAGGAAAATCGAGACAAGGTAAAGGAGACGAGGCCAGGGTCTGCCTGTAGGCCCCTTCACTCTCACACTCCCAGGGTGCCATGAAGATCAGGCTTGATGGGGAGGGGAGGGGAGGGGCGGGGGAGAAGAAGCTCCCTGGGGTTCTGGGAGGGGAGGGGTGACTCGCACAGACATACACCTGTCCACCCAGAACTTCTAAACACATGTAGCCTGGGCACAGCCATGCACGCCTCGTGTGTGCGCTCACGATCACACACAAGCTCACTCAAGCCGTTCTGTTCCCAGCTGGACCACTGCCTTCAGGAAGCTTCTCCCCGCTACAAGTCCCTGCGGTTCTGGGGCAGCGTGGGCCCTGCTAGAGTCCACCTGGTGGGGCAGGGGGCCTTCCGAGCACTCCGGGCAGCCCTCGCTGCCTGCCCCTCCTCCTCGTTCCCCCCTGCGATGCCCCGGGTCCTTCGGCACAGGCACCTGGCCCAGTGTCTGCAGCAGAGGGTGGTGTCCTGAGTCAAGGCCTGCCCCACTGCCCACCTCCTCCCTCTGGGACCTCTCTGGATGGGGAGTCCTTGGCGGGGATCTCTGACTCTGTGTCACCTGACATTTGCCCATGAGAGCCGCTGGGCCTTAGGGAGGCCTTGGCCCAGTTGACCAGTTCTGAGACATGGGCCTCCAGGGTTAGCAGACACCAGCAGCGCCTGCCCGTGTCCCTGGGTCCTGGTATGGCGGACACTGCTAGAGTTCCCATGGATGCCGATAGTTTCCTCTGTCACAGCCCGACGGGCTTCTCTGGCGGCCACAGCCGTGTGCTCAGTCTGTGCACTGGGCAGGCTGGAAGTGTTGGGGGGTTAATGTCCCCAGGAGCAACCCTGAGTCAATAAGGAGCAGGACCTCAGCTTCATTGTCCTTGAGCAGGACAATTCTGAAGCGTATTCTACATAAACTCTCAGAGGATGCCCAGCAGGATGGAGTCCCCACTGCCTGCAGCAGTAACCCACTCATTCATGTACTTCCTGCGGGGCTCCTCCCTTGCCTCCCTTCCCCACTCCCTCCGTGGGCTTCCTGGGATGCTCCCAAATAAACCTCTTGCAGCCAGATTCTTGCCTCAGGGTCTGCTTTGGGGAAACTGGGGAGTGGACCCTGGCTCCAGGTCTGGTCTGGGCCTGGCTAGGCCCCAACTGTGCGTGCACACAGGAGCCTTTGGGGACACCTAGCACCTCCTAGGCCAGCACCCACAAGCCACTTCTGCAGCGAGAACGAGAGAACGATTGCCTCACACCATAAGGCACTGCAGCAGGAAGCAGCCCTGGAGACCATCTGGGTTAACTGTTCTATACCAATGAGGAAACGCAGCCTCCACAGGGTTGCAGAGGCTAAAATAAAAGAAACAAAGAAACTGGGCTTGATTTTATCTTCCTTCCCTCCCTGCCTGGGTTGAGTTTTTAAGGTTTTCCATCTTGGAGGCTGAGGGGAGGGGCAGACCAAGACCCTCCAGCTCTTCCTGAGTAGAGGCCGCACTAGTTCCAGATGCCTCTGAATGGCTTCTCCATTCCATGTCCCCATATCCAGGCCCTTGCTGCAAGCCTCCCAGCCCCGCCTCAGCCTGTCACTCTGTCCTATTAAAATCCTCCCATGGGCCAGGTGTGGTGGCTCACGCCCGTAATCCCAGCACTTTGGGAGGCTGAGGCAGGTGGATCACGAGGTCAAGAGTTCAAGACCAGCCTGGCCAAGATGGTGAAAATCGTTTCTACTAAAAATATAAAAATTAGTCAGGCCTGGTGGCACACGCCTGTAATCCCAGCTACTCGGGAGCCTGAGGCTTGAACTCGGGAGGAGGAGGTTGCAGTGAGCCAAGATAGTGCCACTGCACTCCAGCCTGGGTGACAGAGTGAGACACTGTCTCAAAAACAAACAAAAATCCTCCCCTGAAGCTGGGCACAGTGGCATGGGCCTGTAGTGGCAAGAGGCTGAGGTGGAAGGATGGCTGATGCCCAGGAGTTCAAGACCAGCCTGGGCAATACAGTGAGACCATCTCGGAAAAAAAAAATCCTCCCATGGTGGCTTCCATCACCCACAGGATTAAGATCAATCAGCTTGGCCTATAAGAACCTTTGACCTTGGCCCCCACCTACTTGTCCAGCTACCTCTCTCCCTTTGCTTGAAAGAAGTCCTGGACTAAGGTCTACACCTCACCTCTCAACCCTTAGGTTGCTAAGCATTAACTCGAGGCGTTTGCTCAAGTTGTCCCCTCTACGGAATGCCCTCCTTCCTGCTGCCCCTGATATAACCCTAGTTTTCACGCAATGTCTTTGAGGACCCTTACCAGGCCCATTCCAGGCAGAGTGACTGGCTCAACTTTGCCCGTGTGGGCAGCAGACCTCTCCTTCACTGAACTATCATTATGCCTGAACTGCCTCCCACCTGCACTTATAAGCTCCTTGGAAACTGGGTGAGGTCCTGTGCACAGCTGCTCCCATGGCCAGTGCCTGGTGTGGCACACAGCAGGAGCTCGATAAAGAGGTTGTAGACCAGGCGCAGTGGCTCACGCCTGTAATTCCAGCACTTTGGGAGGCTGAGGTGGGCGGATCATCTGAGGTCAGGAGTTCGAGACCAGCCTGGTTAACATGGTGAAATCTGGTTTCTACTAAAAATACAAAAAACTAGCCAGGCATGGTGACTCTCACCTGTAATTCCAACTACTTGGGAGGCTGAGGCAGAAGAATTGCTTGAACCCGGGAGGCAGAGGTTGCAGTGAGCCGAGATGGCACCATTGCACTCCAGCTTGGGGAAAAGGAGCGAAACTCTGTCTCAAAACAAAAAACAAAAAAAAGAGGTTGTGAATAAGAGACAATCGGGCCTGGAGATGCCATATGTCCTTCCTGCAGGGCAGGTCACTTCCTGTCGATGGTGCAGTGGGACCGCATCCCTCCCCTCCAGGCAGCCCGAGCCGGGGAGAAAGCTGGGGAGGTAAAAGCTTTCTACCAGCTTCTGGTAGAAACTGAGTTTGGTCAGGCACAGTAGCTCACACCTATAATCTCAGCACTTTGGGAGGCCGAAGGGAGAGAATGGCTTGAGCCAGGGGTTTGAGACCAGCCTGGGAGACCCAGTCTCTACAAACAAATTTAAAAATTAGCCAAGTATGGTGGCACACATCTGTGGTCCCAGCTACTTGGGTGGCTGAGGTAGGAGCATTGCTTGAGCCCTGGTAATGGATGCTGCAGTGAGCTATGATTGTCTCACTGCACTCCAGCCCAAGCGACAGAGTGTAGCCCTGTCAAGAAAGAAAATAAAGAGAGAAAGAGGGAGAGAGTGAGAGAGAGAAAGAAGAAATGCAAGAAGGAAGGAAGGGAGGGAGGGAGGCAAGGAGGTTGGGAGGGTGGGAAGGGGAAAAAGAGGCTGGGTGTGGTGGCTCACGCCTGTAATCCCAACACTTTGGGAGACTGAGGCGGATGGATCACTTGAGGTCAGGAGTTTGAGACCAGCCTGGCCAACATGGTGAAACCCCGTCTGTACTAAAAATACAAAAGTTAGCTGGTTGTGGTGGCATGCGCCTGTAACTCTAGCTACTTGGAGGCTGAGTCAGGAGAATCATTTGAACCTAAGGTGGAGATTGCAGTGAGCTGAGATGATCATACCATTGCACTCCAGCCTGAGCGACGAGAGCAAAACTTACACACACACACGCACACACACACACACGCACACACACACACACACACACACACACACAAAGAAAAGAAAGAGAAACTAAACTAGGCTTGGTTTTGGCTCCCTTACCTTCCACTGCCTAGGCTGGGTTTTCAGTTTTCCATCTCAGAGACTGGTGGCAGAAGGGCAGAAGAAAGCTGGGGGAGGGGGGCAGCTAAGGAACCTTTTCATGAAGGAAGAAAGCCCTGGAGCCTGACAGTCCCCAAGGGCAGTGACAACAAGCAGGGGAGAGGGAGGGCTGTTGCTGGCCGCTCCACCCCCTACACACATAATGTGGGGTCTCGCAATGGCCTCTTCTCCCGCCCCTAATTAGCAGCTGCCTTCCCCCCACATTGTCCCAGGCCATCGCCTCTTTTGTGCTCCCAGATTCCTGGGTGCAAGGTGGCCTCATTAGTGCCCGGAGACCGCCCCATCTCCAGGGAGCAGGCAGACAGACAAGGGGGTGACCAAGGCCACAGTAATCCAACCCTGGCCTCCAAACGCCGCAGCGGCCATTCCTTGGTCCCAGCCTGGAGACGGCCCCCCTGCAGGAGGCTAATCTTAGACTTGCCTTTGTCTGGCCCGGGTGTGGACGCAAGTGCCTGTCTCTACCCTGCCATCTCAGAGCACTATAAACCCCAGACCCCGGGGAGTGGGTCACAATCGACCACCTCAAGGTTCCCGGCTATTTGAACCACCGCAGACACCTCTGTTCCTGGCTACCCAACCCTGAGCGCCAGACACCATGAACCTTCCTTCCACAAAGGTAAAGGCCCAGGGACGGAGAGGACTCATCATACCAGAGAGGCCATCAGAGGGCCTGCTCAGAGGGCTGGAAGAAAGGCCAAAGGTGTCTCCACGCTTGGTCTTTTCCCGGGTGTGCTCTGAGGCAGGAGCACCTGCCTTGGCTAACCCTGGATTGGGCGCTGCTTTCCAAAGAGCCTGTGCTTCCTGAGCTCTTACTATGTGTCAGGCGCTCCGTTTGCACCTGTCATCTCTTTTCATCCTCCTGACAGCCCTGCAGAATAGGAATTATTTCTAGTATATCCAGTTTACAGGTAAGGAAGCTGTGCCCTCTAAAAGGGCAGGAAACTGGTTCAAAGCCATGGAGTTCAGTTACTCCTGCAAGGGAACAGGCAGATGAGAGAGCATTCTGGAGTCCTGCTAGCTCCTCATTTCCACGTGTTTCCCTGATGGAGAGGAGGTGGGGAAGGGGGACTCAGTAAGGCCCCCGTTTTCCTACGTTTACAACTTCTGCTGCAGACAGACAGGCCTGTTTTCAGGTGGAGTGGTAAGTGTCCTAGTGAGAGCACAGTGGACTAAGTCTCCAGAGGAGAGGGGGATTCACTCTGCCCAGGGGTCTCAAAAGGCTTCCTGGGGCCGGGCGCGGTGGCTCACGCCTGTAATCCCAGCACTCTGGGAGGCCAAAGCAGGTGGATCACCTGAGGTCAGGAGTTTGAGACCAGCCTGGCCAACATGGTGAAACCCTGTCTCTAAAAATAAAAAATAAAATAATAATAATAATAAAAGGCTTCCTGGAGGAGATTCTCTGCTGGGTCTTGAGCGAGTAGCTGGTAAAGTAGGCCGATACGAACAAGGGCACAGAGCTAGGAAAACCAAGTGACGGTCAGAGAGGAGCGCAGGCCAGGAGGGGGCGCGAAGCCAGCGGGGCGGGTCCTGGGCGTGGGAGCTGGTGGCAGGCGCCGTGGGAAGACCCCAAACGCCCTGTCTCCGCCTCCCTAGGTCTCCTGGGCCGCCGTGACGCTACTGCTGCTGCTGCTGCTGCTGCCGACCGCGCTGCTGTCGCCCGGGGTGGCTGCACAGCCCCTGCCCGACTGCTGCCATCAAAAGACGTGCTCCTGCCGCCTCTACGAGCTGCTGCACGGCGCGGGCAATCACGCGGCCGGCATCCTCACGCTGGGCAAGCGGCGCTCCGGGCCCCCGGACCTCCAGGGCCGGCTGCAGCGCCTCCTGCAGGCCAGCGGCAACCACGCCACGGGCATCCTGACCATGGGCCGCCGCGCAGGCGCAGAGCCAGCGCCGCGCCCCTGCCCCGGGCGCCGCTGTCCCGCCGCGGCCGCCGTATCCGTCGCGCCCGGGGGACAGTCCGGGATCTGAGTCATTCTTCGGGCCCTGTCCTGGCCCAGGCCTCTGCCCTCTGCCCTCCCAGCGTCAGCCCCCAGAAAAACGGCAATAAAGACGAGTCTCCGTGCGTGTGGCTGGTCTCTGTTCCTGTGCGGTCGCGTCCTGCCCTTTTGAGGCGGCAGTGCGTCTTGCGAAGGCGGGAGGGCCTGGGAGCCTGGCTCTGGGGCACCAGCCTTAGCTTTTGCGTGGCTGAATTGGAAACACTCTTGGTTGGGGAGCGCCCAGTGCCAGGCCCTGGAGCACAGAGAGAACCGCACACCTGCATGCTCGGATCGGGACATGCGGGACTCCCACGATGCTCTGCTAGGCATTCTGTAGCGGGAACTTTACCCAGAGACGCGGAAGGGGAAGGAGAGAAAGAAAGGTTGCACAGGTCGGGCACGGTGCTCATGCCTGTAATCCCAGCGCTTTAAGACGCCAAAGCAGGAGGATCGCTTGAAGCAAGGAGTTTGAGACCAGCCTAGGCAACACAGTGAGTGAGACAACTCTCCAAAAAGTTTTTTTAATTAGCCAGGCATGGTGGCATTCGCCCATAGTCCCAGCTACTCAGGAGGCTAAAGCGGGAGGATCGCTTGAGCCCACGAGTTTGAGTTTGAGACTGCAGTGAGCCACGACTGGACCACTGCACTCCAGCCTGGGCCACAGAACGAGACATTGTCAAATAAAGAATAAGACTGCATAGAGGAGCAGAATCCAGCTAGGAAGGGGTGGAAGTCAATTCTTCAACACTGAGTCCGCTGGGCGCGGTGGCTCACGCCTGTAATCCTAGCACTTTGGGAGGCTGAGGTGGGTGGATCACCTGAGGTCAGGAGTTCAAGACCAGCCTGGCCATCATGGTGAAACTCCATCTTGAAAACAACAACAACAACAACAAAAAACAATGAGTCGTCCAGAATGGCATATACAGGGTGTAGGGAGTGGAGAGGCTCGGGAAAGGGACACAGTTACAGTCAGTGCAGCCCAGCTTGCAAAGGGTCTCACAAATCATCAGGCTTTGCACTTTATCTTGTAGGTAACGGAGTCACGGGGCATTCTTAAGCAGGGGTAGGACAAGGTGTTACTGCAACTCCAGCCAAAGACACCTGTTACTGGTGTTCCCAAAATCCATGTGTTGAAGTCCTGACCCCTGGCACTTCAGAATGTGCAGAATGTGACTGTATTTGGAACTAAGGTCCTCACAGATGTAATTAGTTAAGATGAGGTCATACTAGCGTGGGGTAGACCTCTAATCCACTGTGACTGATGTCCTTATAAAAAAGGGAATTTGAACACAGAAACGCACACAGGGAACCCATGTGATCATGAAGGTAGAGACTGGCTCCTACAAACTAAGGAACACCAACGATTGCCAGCAACCCCCCAGAAGCCAGGGGAGAGGCATGCAACAGGTTCTCCCTCAGCGTTCAAAGGGAGCCATCCCTGCCTTCACCTGACCTTGCTTGGACTTCTAGCATCCAGAACTGTGAGACAATAGCTTTCTGGGCACCGTGGCTCATGCCTCTAATCCCAGCACTTTGGGAAGCTGAAATGGGTGGATCACTTGCGGTCAGGAGTTAGAGAGCAGCCAGGCCAACATAGTGAAACCCCATCTCTACTAAAAATACAAAAATTAGCCGGGCATGGTAACACACGCCTGTGATCCCAGGGACTAGGGAGGCCAAGGCAGGAGAGTTGCTTGAATCTAGGAGGCGGAGGTTGCAGTGAGCCGAGATCACACCACTGCTCTACAGCCTGGGTGACAGAGCAAGACTCCATCTCAAAAACAAAAGTAGAGACACAGAGAAAACTGTGGCACTTCTTAGCAATCTAACATCCCAGATAATACCTAGCTCAGAGGGAGGGGAGAATTGAGCCGCCCTCCTTGCTCGTTAAGGTTTTCACTTTCACTGGCTTTAGCTGTTTTGTCGTAGGAAGCAGCCACCTTCGGCCACAGAACTCAACTGCCTCAATTTTCTGCATAAGTGGTGAGGAAGCCCTGTGTCTAGTCTCACCTGGGTCTCTCCTGCCGCTGTATTGGTTCCATCTTGAAGAAGTCAGAGGTCAAAGTTTTGCAAACCATGACTCTGCCCACTTGGAAACTATCTTTTTCAGGGGTAGTTTCTCCCAAAATTGCCTCCAGCGTCTCTTCCACTTGAAGGGTAGCAGAGACGAGGATTAAGACAGTAGGAAGAGGGAAAACAGGGAGGCAACTACCCTCCAAGACACTTATTTTGTGCCAACGACATGCATTATGGTATTACATTCTCACGGTAACTGCATCAGGTAAGAATTATCGGCTCCATTTTGCAGATGAGAAAAGTGGGACTTGGAGACGCTATCACTCGATTAGTGTCTAGAGCCGGGACTCTACCTGGTGGACTCCAAAGCTCTTTTCTTTCTTTCTTTCTTTTTTTTTTTTTTTTTTTGAGACGGAGTTTTGCTCTTGTTGCTCAGGCTAGAGTGCAATGGCGCGATCTTGGCTCACCACAACCTCCACCTCCCGGGTTCAAGCGATTCTCCTGCCTCAGCCTCCCAAGTAGCTGGGATTACAGGCACGCGCCACCACGCCTGGCTAAATTTTTTTGTATTTTTAGTAGAGATGGGGTTTTTCCATGTTGGTCAGGCTGGTCTCGAACTCCCGACCTCAGATGATCCTCCCGCCTCAGCCTCCCAAAGTGCTGGGATTACAGGCGTGAACTACTGCCTCCGGCCTCCAAAGCTCTTTTCATTCCACCATGCTGTGTGCTCAGTAGGCAGAGTTTGCCAGAATGTCTTGGGAAAACTGAGGCAGGAGGCAAGAGTTAGTGGTGCTTTCTAGGAGTTGGGGTTTCAACCCTTCCCATCATCTATTCTCTACCAGCAAACTAGCCTTGCTGTCTCACACTGGAGCAACAGGGCTGGGGGTGCTGCGAAATATCTCAACTCCAGCAGGCGGCGCTGTGAACCAGACACCAGCCCAGCGTGGACGGTGCGCGGGAAAACCCGCGAGGTGGAGCCACAAGAAGTAGCCAGGGAACCACGTGTGGGGGCATGGCCACCCGGCAAGAGGGCGTGTCTATTCGTCGAGCCCCGCCCATCATTTCAGGCCTCCCCTCCCGGTGGGCGTGTCTCGAATTCTCTCCCCGAGAGACACGCGTGGGCCGCTCCCCTCTGGGAGGAGGGCTGCCCAGAGGGGTGCGGGTGTCGCTAGCGGCCCCTCCCCGTGCGGGGCCACGTGGCGGTGCGGGCCGAGCTCAAGGGGAAGAACCGGGCCCTTGGGGAGGTGGGGGGTACCGAAGCGGCGCTGAGCGGAGAGCTACGGAGTTCGGAACAGAGGCGGCGGCGGCGGCGGCGGTGGCGGCGGCGGCGGCAGTGCGGCAAGAGGGAGGGGAGGAGGCAGGCGGGCGCATGGGGCGCCCCGGCCCCTCCGGCAGCGCGCCCCCTCCGGCCCGGCCGCGCTGAAAGCTCCCCAGCGCCGCGCCTCGAACCCACGCCACGGGGCCATGCCGGTCATGAAGGGGTTGCTGGCCCCGCAAAACACCTTCCTGGACACTATTGCCACCCGTTTTGACGGAACGCGTGAGTGGGACGGAGGTCGGGGCTGGGGCTTCTAGCTGGGGGCCAAGTCTCCTCGGGGCCGACTCGGGTCTCCTGGATGTGGTGAGACCCGAGGCAGGAGGAGAGAATGGAGTTGAGGGTCTAGGAACTCCCAAAGCCGCGGTGCAGGAACGGGGCGGGGAGTGCCCTGCGAGGGGAGGAGGTGAAAGGGCAGAGAGCAGGGGGGCCAAGGTTAGGGGGTGTGACTCCAGGCAGAAGAGGCTCTTTGTGCGGCAGAGCGGAGGAGGGGCCTTGGGAGCCGCCCGCTCTCGGGCTGAGCTGTGCTGGGGGCGTGTATGAGGGTATTTGAGACACAGAAGTGGGACAGAGTGGCCGGGCGTTCTGGGGTCTACTCCCAGACTCCAGCTCCCACTACCCCCAGAAAAAAAGGAGAAAAGATCAGACTTCAGCAGGACCTAGCTTGGATTGAGGTCGCGTGCCCCCAAATCGTGGGGCGTCCGTGTCTGAGGTGGGTGAGGCAGGAGGAGGGGAACGGTCTGTGCGACGGTGGGAACTCCTAGCTCGCCCACCCCAGCTTGGGTTTCAGGTTCAGCACCTTGGACAGCCGCATACTCCTTCCCCCGCCTCTTCTCCCGCCATTCCCTCTTCCCACTCTGGAGCCCAGAGATTCCCTGCCCTCACCTCCCCCAACCCCGCCATTCCCTCGGGAACCCTGGCCAGGATTGGAGGGTGGGGGAGCGGTACCCGAGGGCGGAAACTGAGCTGCGGGGCCCTACCCGCTCCCCTCCGACTTGTTTCCATAGCGCCGATCACCGGGGCAACAGGCCCTGGGATGGAAGAAGGAGGCTGCGCCCAGAGCCCAGTGCCTCCCAGGCACCTTCAGTGTCCCCATCAGCCGCTCTGCCCTCAGAGAATCATCCCTCCTAGAGCACCAGGACTGGTTGTGTCACAGGCCCCATCTCTTAGCTGAGTCTCTGTCCCTGGATGGCCCACAGGAGCCCCCCTGGCCTCCCAGCCATTAGAACTGGAGAGAGACAGCTCTGGTTCTGTTGCTGGGGGGTGCTGGAGCTATACACTCAATGCCCTCTCCCGTTAGACTCTGAGCACTGGGGCAGATCTGAAAGCAGCTATAAGAATGATAAAAAGTGGACATTTCCTGGAAGGCAGGGAAGGATACCACTCATCACTGTCTGCCCCCACACTAAGGAGATCTGTGAGTTTGGATAATCTCTGCCTTTTGGTTTCCTATCAATAAAATGGGTGTGATGTCACCAGAATCTGCCCTGCTTACTCTGTAATAGGAAGAAAGCCAAGTGAATGTGGGGGAACAATTTCACCTAATCAGAGTAGCACTTACCATGTGCTAGGACTTTTTCTCTCCAAGTAAACTCAAGTAACTCTCCCAACGACCATGTGAGGAAGGCCTATTATGCCCTACTTTCCAAATAAGGAAAGTTCAGGCACAGAAGAGGTTGTCAGTTTGCCCCAGGTCACACAGTAAGTGGCAGTGGAGGGTTGCAGGAACCCAGGCTCTTACTCACATGCTATGCTGCCTTCTACAGTGACACCAGTTGGAAGGCAGGGAGATGGACAGCACGACCTCTTGGGGTCCTACTCCAACTCCCCATTAGACCCTGCTTAAGTTTCTTAAGTCCTTATCTCTTTGCTCTATCTTCTCCTATTCTCAATTCAAAATATCCCAAAGTGGGGTCAGGAGCAACATGGAAACCTGGGAAGCTTCTGACTCTGTGACCTCTAACCCCAACTCAGGGGAGGTGCTGCCTACCTGGAAGCCAGCTCACCTCCCAGCCTTGACCTGACCTTGACCTCTTCTTCCTACAGACAGTAACTTCCTGCTGGCCAACGCACAGGGCCCACGGGGCTTTCCCATCGTCTACTGCTCCGACGGCTTCTGCGAACTCACAGGCTACGGTCGCACCGAGGTCATGCAGAAGACCTGCAGCTGCCGTTTCCTCTATGGCCCAGAGACCAGTGAGCCGGCCCTGCAGCGTCTGCAGAAAGCCCTGGAGGGCCACCAGGAGCACCGCGCTGAAATCTGTTTCTACCGCAAGGATGGTGAGGGGGCCCACCCCACCCTGCAGCCCTGCCTAGACCCCTGGCCTTACCCAGAGGGAGTCTGAGTGCTCCTCCCCACACTGCCACAAGCTGACTGTGACCGAATGCATCCCTGACCCTCTCTGGGCCTGGGTTCCCCCATCTGAAAGATGAAGGAGTCGGCTGACAGAATCTCTGAGGTTCCTTTTGGCTCTTGCTTTGCCAAGCTCTTTACCTATGTCTAGGAGGATGAGGAGAAAGCCATGTTATGGGGCTGCCCATGCTCCTCCCTCCCTCTCTCCATGCCTACAGGCTCGGCCTTTTGGTGCCTCCTGGACATGATGCCCATCAAGAATGAAATGGGGGAGGTCGTGCTGTTCCTCTTTTCCTTCAAGGATATCACTCAGAGTGGAAGCCCAGGACTCGGCCCCCGAGGAGGCCGCGGGGACAGTAATCATGGTAACGGCAAGTCTGGATGGGCAGCATGAATGGTCAGAAGCCCTCGCCTATCCAGCCACGTGGGATGTGCCCCAACGTATCTCTGCACCTTCCTTCCCAACAGAAAACTCCCTTGGTAGAAGGGGAGCCAGCTCGAAATTTCGGTCTGCCAGAAGACAGAGCCGTACTGTCCTACACCGACTGACCGGCCACTTCAGCCGTCGGGGCCGGGGAGGCATGAAGTCCAATAACGTGAGTCCCACTGCCAACCCAACATCTCCCAAGTCCTCCAGACTTGATTCTGAGGCACCCCTGCCTGCCACTGTCTCCCCGCTTCCCTGCCTGTCTGGTGTCCCTCCTTGGCCTGCTCCTCTGCCCACCCATTTCCCATGTACTATTCTCTGCTCCATCCTATATCCTCCCCCCACCTCCTTCCATCCCCATCTGCCTCACTCCCTTAGGTGACTGATTGACATTATTCTGCTTCAATGATGTCACAAGGGTGGGGCTCTAGCAGCAATTACCTCACCTGCCCGAAGATCATAGGGTTATGCCATGGGTGGTGAAATTGCAAGCTGCTACAGTTCTAGGGAGAAATCCCTCATTGCAGGCCTGGCATCTGGACCTTTATACCACCTCCTAGAATCCCGACCAAGCCAGGGGATTGAGTCCCCAATCCTCTGTTAGGGATACAGGAAATGGGGTGGGCTATGCCAGTCTCCTCTCCCTGCTGGGACATGCCCATCCCCCACTGGTCCCCCAGAACCCAAGAGGAACATCAGGGAGAAGTTAGTGACCCCTCAAGCTGGGGCACGTACCTGATTTGTCGTAGTCTCCTTCTCAAGTAGGATGAGTGTTGGGCCAGGCACAGTGGCTCATGCCTGTAATCCCAGCACTCTTGGGGGCCAAAGCAGGAGAATTGATTGAGGCCAGGGGTTCTAGACCAGCCTGGGCGACATGGTGAGCCCCCTTCTCTAAAAAAAAATTAAAAATTATTTGAGTATGGTGGTGCATGCCTGTGGTCCCAGCTACTCTGGGGGCTGAGGCAGAAGGATAGCTTGAGCCCAGGAGTTCAAGGCTGCAGTGAGTTATGATGGTGCCACTGCACTCCAGCCTGGGCAACAGAGTGAGACCTTGTTTCTAAATTTAAAAAAATTTTAAATCAAGTTGGGTGAGTGTCAAGCTTATAAATGCCCCTGTCAAGACATGATCGGTTCAAACAGGGGCCTGGGGCAGGGCAAAGTGGCTCACACCTGTAATCCCAGCACTTTGGGAGGCTGAGTGGGTGGATCACCTGGCCAACAGGGCGAAACCCCGTCTCTACTAAAAATACAAAAATTAGGTGTGGTGGCATGTACCTGTAGTGCCAATTACTCAAGAGACTGAGGCAGGAGAATCCCTTGAACCCAGGAGGCGCAGGTTGCAGTGAGCCAAGATTGTGCCACTGCACTCCAGCCTGGGCCAAGAGCAAGACTCTGTCTCAAAAAAAAAAAAAAAGGAAGGGGGCCTGGGAAGTACATTGGCAGGAGAAAAAAATGTCAGGTGTCAGCCTCTGCGCCCCTCTCCTGGCCTTCTATCTCCTTTCATGGTCAAAAGTGCCCTTGCAGTGCCCACCTGCCCCCTTTCCCCATGCCCTGCCTTTCCCACCCCCCATCTTGGCTCCTCTTTCCCTCAAGTGTCCCCAACCGCCACCCCTCTCCCCTTAGAACGTGTTTGAACCAAAGCCATCAGTGCCCGAGTACAAGGTGGCCTCCGTGGGGGGGTCTCGCTGCCTCCTCCTCCACTACAGCGTCCCCAAGGCCATCTGGGACGGCCTTATCCTCCTTGCCACCTTCTACGTTGCGGTCACCGTCCCCTACAACGTCTGTTTCTCGGGTGATGACGACACCCCCATCACTTCACGACACACCCTTGTCAGCGACATCGCCGTGGAGATGCTCTTCATCCTGGGTCAGACCCTCTGCCTCACCCACCCTGGCGGGTTGGCTGGGGGAATCCACCTGGTCAAACCTCACCCACTCCTGGGGCCTGCATAACCCAGGCATTCAGACACCCCCACTTTCTTCGTCTTTAAGTCCCAATGGCCCATGTGTCCTGCCCCCTGCAGCCTTCAGCCTTGTGACCTGTCCTCCCCAAGGACCAGCCAGAAGCCCAATCTATCTCTCCATGCCTGCTGCCTCCTCCTCCCATCTGGGTCTCCAAAGCTCATTCCCAGCTTTCTGTTTCTTGGTCCCTTGGCCAAGGCCCCCCAGTAATAGCCTCTTGCACCCCCAGATATCATCCTGAATTTCCGCACCACCTATGTGTCCCAGTCCGGCCAGGTGATCTCTGCTCCTCGTTCCATTGGCCTCCACTACCTGGCCACCTGGTTCTTCATTGACCTCATTGCTGCTCTACCCTTTGACCTGCTTTACGTCTTTAACATCACCGTGGTGAGTGACCTCCATCCCACCATCCAGCCTAACCTCCCAACCTCAGCACAGCATCTTCCAGGAAGGGACTGACCCCAAATCCAGATATGCCCCTTCCCATCACTCCATCTGCAGATACTTATCAGGCACCTGTTCTAGGCATAGCCCTCTGCTAGGCACTGGGAGGATCCCAAAGGGTCTGTGCTCCTGGGGAGCTCAGCTCACAATCTTTGAGGGAAGCTGAGACACATGAAAAGCTAACTATGGCTACCAAGGCGGCATTGGTCTGATGCCAAATGAGTGGTACCTTCCACATTTTTATTTAACAAACAACTGATGAGCATTTAGCTGTCTGCAAAGCACTGTGTGGGGCATGGCCACCATGGGGAAAGGGAAGAAGGATTCAGCCTCTAAACAGCTAAACTGGTGAGGAGGCAGGACTGCCGCAGAGCATCAGGGACAGAAGAGGTGAATGGGGTGGAAGATGGGCCCCAGGTATGCTGCAGAGGGGCTGGGCTGACCTTGGCGTTCCAGGCTGGAACATGAGTGTGTGTAAAATGATCTGAAGTCTGGCCAGCACCTGGGAAGCATAAGTGCCCTTGTTGGGCAGAGGCTGGAGGGGTCTGGGAAGGCTTCCTGAGGGAGGCAGCAGGAGTACAGCTAGACCTTCAAGGGTGCATAGGATTTAGCTGGCAGGAGAGGAGGACAGCAAGCATTTTGGGGAGGATAGTAAACCTAGACAAGAAGGTAGAGGCTGTGGGGTGGATTCAGAGGCAGAGAATGCCAGGACCTGGGTTCTCACAGATTCCTGGAGGTGCCCTGAGTGGTCATCCGTGGCCCCAGCCAGCAGAGAGTAGATCTTCTCAAGTCAAGGGTGGGGCAGTGCTACCCTGTGTCCCCAGGCCCCCTTGGGTGTGGGGTGGAGAAATGGGGAGCAGTTTCCTTGTGTGCTCTCTCCCTGCACTCAGCTATAGCAGGAAACCACCTACACGTAGCCGAATTTAACTAGCCGCCAACGGGCTGTGGGCCTCCTCTCCTGGCTGTGCACACGTGTGTGCACACTCCCATACACGTGTATAGTGTACGTCTGCCTCGAGGCTCTGACCATTCTGAGCCGACCTCCCCACCCCTCCCCAGGAGTGTGCCCACTCCTCTATGCCCATCAGGCACCATCAGCTGGGGAGTGGAAGACTGCAGAGAGCCCCCTGCCCCTCCTCCCAGGGACCTTTGGGAGCACGTTACAGTTCACTGCGTTTTTTTACACACATCATCACGTGGAAGCCCCACGGGAACCCTTCAGGGCAGATCCTTATCCTTTTTCAGAGGTAGGTACAGGGCTCAGAGAGGTTCAGTGACTTGCTAAAGGTCACATAGCTAGCAGGGGCAGGCAGGAGATTTGAACCAGGTCTCTAAACTTCCAGCCTAGTATTTTTTCCAACATACCACCCTGCTTCCCAGGTAACCAGGGCCCCCGAGTGGATGATTTGGTGAGATGAGGAACGCCACCGGGGGCCACAGAGAGGAAGGGCAGAGACAGAAAAATGAGTAGGCACTGGCAGAGGCAGACTGGAAGGGGCCAGGCCTGGATATTCTAGTCCAAGGAGAATGAGAGGAGCATCCCCAAGAGAGGGGGTCCCAACGGCGGCTAGCTGAGGGAGCCCTGAAGAACTCAAGCTTGCAGTCAGGAGCTCTGGGACCTGGGGCGGGCATTAAACCCTGGCAAGGGTCCATGTGTAGGAACCAGGGCCACCTCCTTTCCAATTCCTTCACCTAAAATTAGAGAAAAATTGCACGAGGTGGTCCAGGAGCAGCGTAGGGCCAGGGCTGCGAGGAATGCTCTCTGAGGCCCAGGAAGGGGCAGTGAGGGGGTTTCATACCAAGTTCCCCAGGCACGGCCCTAAGCCTCCAGTCCTAGCTGCCACACTGCCCCCACTCAGAAGGTAAGCCCTCCCCAGCTCCAAGATTGAAGGGCTGATCAATACTGATAACCACAATGCAGATGGTACTGGGAGTAATATTAGTGAATATGGGACACTTACTAGGTACCATTAGCTCCATCAACCCCTAGCACAGCCCAGGCTCCCTCAGTCCCTGCTCTCCTGCCCCCTCGACTCTTCTACTTGACTCTCATCTGCAGTCCATCCACAAGAGGAAGTGTCCCGAAACCTCCCCCAGCCCTCAAGTCCTTGCCTGTCCCCCCTCCACTATGCTTCTCCATGTCTCGAAGGGTGGTCCCCATCACAACTGCTGTCATTGCTACCGGGGCTCTGCAGAGACAATTGTCTATCCCTTGACTCTGACCAAGGCTGGCTCCTCGACCATCTCCCAGTGCTTCGTGGCTATAGAGCACCAGGTGGACTGTGATGTCAGTTGGCCCAGATGCCCACCCTGAGTCCCAGCTCTACCATGTCCTTGGTCTGTGACCCTGAACAAGTCATTAGCCTCTCTGAGCCTTAGTTCATTCATTTGCAAATTGGGAATGATGATGATAATTGAACTAAAGGTATAAATGTGTGTGTGTGTGTGTGTGTGTGTGTGTGTATTTTTAAATAAGGATTACAAATGTTTAGCACAGTGCCTGGCTAAGCACGTAGAAAGTACTTACTGGCAGGGTGAGGTGGCTCACACCTGTAATCCCAGCACTTTGGGAGACAGAAGCGGGTGGATCATGAGGTCAGGAGTTCGAGACCAGCCTGGCCAAGATGGTGAAACCCTGTCTCTACTAAAAAAAATACAAAAATTAGCCGTGTGCCGTGGCAGGCGCCTGTAATCCCAGCTACTTGGGAGGCTGAGGCAGGAGAATTGCTTGAACCCAGGAGGCAGAAGTACAGGGAGCCGAGATCGCACCACTGCACTCTAGTCTGGGCGACGGAGCAAGACTTCGTCTCCAAAAAAATAATAAAGAAAAAAGAAAGTACTTACTAACTGTTAGCCACTGTTTTATTGTTATTATTCCCTTCCTGCTGTGTTCCCTGGCCACTTTCTCAGGACAGCAGGGATTTCTTTCCTGTGGTAGCCTCTCCTGGCTCCAGGGTATCTGGTGGGAAGGCCCTGGGAGGGGACTCTGAGGGATCAGAGGAGGTGTGCCTGCTGACAGCCTCCCCCGCCACCCTCCCGCAGACCTCTCTGGTGCACCTGCTGAAGACGGTGCGGCTGCTGCGGCTGCTACGGCTGCTGCAGAAGCTGGAGCGGTACTCTCAGTGCAGCGCGGTGGTGCTCACGCTGCTCATGTCGGTCTTTGCGCTCCTTGCCCACTGGATGGCCTGCATCTGGTATGTCATCGGGCGCCGGGAGATGGAGGCCAATGACCCGCTGCTCTGGGACATTGGTGAGCCACCGACCCCAGACTTTCACAGACCACCTGTCCACCTGTCCCATCCCCAAGCGGATGCCTCCACCAGTGCCCACACCCCTCGCCCCACATTCCTCCATTCACCCAACAAACATGTGTTGAGCTCTTTCTGGATCAAGCATGGGAATATGGATTTGCAGACCAGGGCTCTGTTTTGGGCAGCAGGTGGGGAGGAACTCACAGCCTAGCAGGGGAGCAAGACCAGTGATAGTGATCAAAGTACAATGTGGGAAACACTGAGGGTGGAGGGGGTGTGTTTCAGGCAGAAGGAGCAGCATGTGAAAAGTTCCAGAAAGAGCTTGGCATCTCTGCCCCTATCAATCCCTCCTTCTCTAGGGTTCATGGCTATGGGCCAGGAGATAGCCCCAGGCCCTTGGCATCCCCCTGAAAGGCCAGTCAGATCCTGGGCATGGTCCCTGACACCTCCCTCTCCTTCGCCCCACACCTAGCCCACCACATCAGTCCCACCTGTCAAATGCCCCTTGAATCTGGCCTTTTCTCTGCATCCTCTCTGCCCCTTCCCAGTCCACTCCACCTCCCTTTCTCACCCAGTCCTGTGCAATAGCCCCTTACTGATCTCACAACCCCCTTCTCATCCTCCCCACAACCACCCTCCTCACCACAGCCAAATGAGTGTTCCAAGATTCAACGTTGACCTGCCACACTCCTGCTGGGATTCCGTTAGTGGCTTCCCACGGCCCTCCAAATGAAGTCCACACTCAGTGCACGGCCTGGGCGGCCCTGTGCCCCCTCTCCCCAGCTGCCTTCCCATTCTCCCGTGCTCCCTGTGCTGCAACCACAGCCGCCTCTCCCCTGGACCCAGGACACGCTGCTTTCTCATGCTGAGCCTGACCATGTCATTTTCCTCTCTGGAATCCTCCCTTGTTTATCTTCTGTCTCCACCTAGATGGCTTCTCTGTTCCTTGCCTCATTAGGAACCAATGGAACATTGGTTCAATTTGTCTCAACCAAAATGTCCTGTCCTGAGGAGCATGCCTTCCAGACACCATGTTCCCAATCCCCCAAATGCCAATGGGTTGGCTCTCCCTAACCTGTTCAGATTCCTAACACACCCTATACAATACTCTCCTTCTGGGAACTCACCTCCCACCTGTAATGATTTATGTCATATCTCTTTCCCCTCCAGGCTATAGGTTTCACCAGGGCAGGGAGAGTGTTTGGCTGGGTCAATTCCCCAACACTTTGTATATAGCAGGGGCACAATAAACTATTAGAAAATTTCAGGAGCCGGCCGGGCGCAGTGGCTCAGGCCTGTAATCCTAGCACTCTGGGAGGCCGAGGTGGGTGGATCACCTGAGGTCAGGAGTTCAAGACCAGCCTGGCCATCA
>CAUYLG010002042.1:0-38136 GCA_963573385.1 Cacajao melanocephalus | reverse complement strand
GACAATCCTAAGCAAAAAGAACAAAGCCAGAGGCATCACACTGCTGGACTTCAAACTATACTACAAGGCCACAGTAATCAAAACAGCATGGTACTGGTATCAAAACAGCATGGTACTGGTACCAAAACAGAGATGTAGACCAATGGAACAGAACAGAGGCCTCAGATGCAACACCACACATCCACAACCATCTGATCTTTGACAAACCTGACAAACACAAACATGGGGAAAGGACTCCATGTTTAATAAATGGTGTTGGGAAAACTGGCTAGCAATGTGCAGAAAGCAGAAACTGGACCCCTTCCTGACATCTTACACTAATATTAACTCCGGATGGATTAAAGATTTAAACATAAAACCTAACATCATAAAAACACTAGAAGAAAACGTAGGCAAAACCATCCAGGACATAGGCATAGGCAAGGACTTCATGACTAAAATACCAAAAGCATTGGCAACAAAAGCCAAAATAGACAAATGGGATCTAATTAAACTCCAGAGCGTCTGCACTGCAAACAAAACAATCAAGAGTGAACCGGCAACCAACAGAATGGGAAAAAAATGTTTGCAATCTACCCATCTGACAAAGGGCTAATACCCAGAATCTACAAAGAACTAAAACAGATTTACAAGAAAAAAACAAACAAACCCGTTCAAAAGTAGGTGAAGGATATGAACAGACACTTTTCAAAAGAAGACATGTATGAGGCCAACAAACATATGAAAAAATGTTCATCATCACTGGTCATGAGAGAAATGCAAATCAAAACCACATTGAGATACCATCTCATGCCAATTAGAATGGCGATCATTAAAAAATCGGGAGACAACAGTTGCTGGAGAGGATGTGGAGAAATAGGAACACTTTTACGCTGTTGGTGGGAGAGTAAATTAGTTCAACCATTGTGGAAGACGGTGTGGTGCTTCCTCAAGGACCTAGAAATAGAAATTCCATTTGACCCAGCAATCCCATTACTGGGTATATATTCAAAGGATTATAAATAATTCTATTATAAAGAGACATATACATGTATGTTCATTGCAGCACTGTTTACAATAGCAAAGACCTGAAACCAACCCAAATGTCCATCGATGATGGACTGGACAGGGAAAATGTGGCACATATACACCATGGAATACTATGCAGCCATAGAAAACAATGAGTTCGTGTCCTTTGTAGGGACATGGATGAACCTGGAAACCATCATTCTCAGCAAACTGACACAAGAACAGAAAATCAAACACCGCATGTTCTCACTCATAGGGGGGTGTTGAACAATGAGAACACATGGACACAGGGAGGGGAGCACCACACACTGGGGTCTGTTGGGGGGGGACTAGGAGAGGGACAGTGGGGGGTAGGGAGTTGGGGAGGGATAACATGGGGAGAAATGCCAGATATAGGTGATAGGGATGGAGGCAGCAAACCACATTGCCATGTATGTACCTATGCAACAATCCTGCATATTCTTCACATGTACCCCAGAACCTAAAGTGCAAAAGTGCAAATATATATATATATATATATATATATATATATATATATATATAAAAGAAAGAAAGAAAAGATAGCAAGTACTTTTTTGGTATATTTCCTCATTGGCAGTAGAAAGAGTCTGTGAAAGCTCTATGGATAGGGGTCCTTACAAGGGAAGATGGATCCTAAAAAGTATCTGGTTCCATCACTTAGCACAGCACTAGAACACTCAAATTATTAAGCGAGGCTTTCTGGAGTTCACCAAATCTTACTATTATTAGTCAGTCTTAGCCAGAGGAATGTTCTATGTTTCCTCATAATGTGGCCTGTCTTTAGCTTCAGTGACTTAAGGTTTATAGTCATTCTTTCCACAGCCAGAAAGCCAGAGTAAGAGAAGCTAAGACTGCCACACTTGAGAATGACACAATAGAAGTGTTGGCAAGATTCATGTTTTGATAACCAGAAATAACTTCAATGACTCAGGGAATAATTTCATACTTAGAAAAAATTTCTATTTTCCATTTTTCATATTTTCTATTCATATATTTATATTTTTCACATCTTAGGACTTTAGATGTTTGAATCTCTATGTTGGTCCTAATGGAGTTTGATTACACTGGAGTGACCCTACTGGGGAATAATAATCTTCATGCTAATCTGGCTAGTAAATATAAAAAGGTGATTAATAACCAGGGAAATACAAATTAAGACCACAATGAGGTAGCAATTCTCAACATTATAATTATTTACAATTTAATTGTCATAATACCAAGTGTTATATATGTAGAACAACCAGAATCTTATGATAGGAATGCAAATCTGGACAATCACTTTGAAAAACAACTGACAATATATACAGATGCTCCTCAAATTATGATGCAGTTACATCCCTATAAATTCATAGTAAACTGAAAATATCTTAAGTTGGAAATGCATTTAATACACCCAACCTATCGAATACCATAGCTTAGCTTAGCCCCCCTAAAATGTGCTGAGAAACACACATTAGCGGTGAGCAAAATCATCTAACACAAAGCCTATTTTATTAAAAAATGTTGAAAATCTCATGTAATTTATTGAGCATTGTAATGAATGTGAAAAATAGAGTGGCTTCATGAGTACTCAAAGTATGATTTCTATTGGATGTGATCACTTTCACACCATCATGAAGTCAAAATATAATAAGTCAAAAATTCTGACTTGTGAACTATCTGTATTAATTTAAAGATGCATATACTTTATTTATTCAGTGATATAATTATAAAGGGCATTTGCTACAGAAACTCTCATACACGTGTACTAGTCATAGCTACCAAATGCGAATTTGAGTGTTCGTTGCTTCAAAAAAGTTGAAATAATTATATGTTTCTCGATGTTGACTGGACAAGTAATTGTGTCATATTTGTACAATGGAAATCTAAATAAATTTAAACATTTCACTTTCACAACAAAATATTAAACCAATAAAAAAGAAAACCAGGAAAGAATCATACATTCTGACACAATTGAAATAAATTCCAAAAAATGCAAAGATAAATGTAAGTTTCCGGGGATATGAGGTATATGAAGAAATGCATGTGAATTAATAACATTGCATTAAGGTACCTCTAGAGAGAAAAGGATAAGATTAGAGGAAATATTATCTGTACAGGGCCTCAATTGTACAGATAATATTTTATTTCTTAAGTTGGTTATTTGGCATATAGAAATTTATTGTATTACTCTCTCTATATTTCATTAGCGTAAAATATTTCCAAATAACTTAAAAGTTTAAAGAGAGTGGTTTTTATTCTTTTGAAATATAGTTGGTTAGTCTCTTTCAAATCCTTTCCTTCCAACTCAATATCCTTTAGTTTTAAAGATTGACTAAAAATAGTATTTGGTAAGCTCAAAAGCCTAGTTATTGCATTATATGTAAAATTTCTGTGGGAGTTGCATTTATAGGCAAAGGAAATAGAATAGTGCCTTAGTAATGATAAATTGTAAATATCTGGAGACCACTGAATTATTTTAGGCAGCCTGGAAAGCAAGGAAACATGATGGAGGATAAGTCCAAGAAAGAAAGTTCTGGTTAAAGCTATTGCAATACCCCCCAAAGACAAGTGAATTCACTAAGACTGTTCACCTAAAAACTCCATGATATAGTAACTGGACCAGATTTGTCTTCACATCACAAACAACTAGACATTTGGACTAAATATGTGAAGCAACCTTTCAGATACTGGACTTTTTACTCAGCAATCAGTCAGATAAATGTCTTTTTAAAGGGCTTACCAGATGAAATCAAACCCATCTTAGATAATTTTCCTTTTTCCATATAAAGTAATCACAAGAATAATCATATTCACATTCTTCCCAAACTCAGTTGGAGGGGAATACACAAGGGTGAATGTCTTCGGGGTCATTTTAGAATTCTACCTACTACAAGCAATAGGCTAAACAATTCTCAAAGCTCACTCAGGATAGAGATGTATTCCAGTTCTGACTAATCACATAGGAGAGGCCTTATTGGCTACGGCAGGCATTTCGTAGAGACCCAAGAAGTCTCATGCCTAAACAGGGCACTTAACATAGCCCTGGAATAAAGGCTAACATATACCCACTTCAATAATACTTAAAAATAATGCTAAAAAAAAAAAAACGAAAAAAGGAGCTGATCTATAAGTAGTTTAAATGCCTGTTAAAAACAAAATTTTACATTCTTTAAAGGAAGACAACAAATTCCAGACATTCAACAACATAGTGCACAATGTCCACCATCCAACAAAAATTATGGAACATGTCAAGCAATAGAAAAATATAATCCTTAACCAAGAGAAAAGTCATTCAATAAAAAGAAATATAGAAATAACAGAAATATTGGCATTGGTAGGCAAGGGCATTAAACAACTAAATTAGATCAGTTCAAAAAGTTAAAAGAAGACAAAAATAGTGACAGAAATAAGACTTTAAAAAGAATCAAAGTTAATAGTCAAAAGTGAAAAATACATCTGAAATTAAAAAGTCACTGTAAGGAAATAATAGCATATTAGACACTGAAAAAGAAAAGATTAAAAGCAGAATACATAGAACACATGAATACACGAAAAGAAAAGTTCCAAAATTAATCATAGAAAAAAGAAAGACTTTAAATATTAACAATCTAAGTGCACTGTGAGAAACAGTCTAACATATGCGTATTGGAGACCCAAAGGAGAAAAGAGTGGTCAGGTAGAAAAAAAAAATATGAAGAAATAATGGCTGAAGTTTTTCAAAGTTTTCTGAAAACTATAAACCTAAAGATCCAAGAAGCCCAACGGTGGAGTATACACAAAGAAAACCATATCAATGCCCAGTGTAAACAAATTTCAGAAAATTTGTGATAAAGAGGGAAATTTTAAATTCACTGGAGGGAAAAAAATGATCACATACAGAACAAAAATAATTAACACATATTTCCTGTGTAAAATGATCCAAGTTAAAAAAACAATGAAACAACATTCTAAGTCTTATGAGGAGAAAAACTCTCAAACGTGAAAGACTTTTTCAGATAAACAGAAACAGAAAATTCATTATCAGTAGACTTTCACTAAAAGATATATTATAGGAATAAAGAAATGATGTGACCTTTGTGAATCTATACAGAGCAATGACAGTTGCTAAAAAGCAGATATGGATAATATGGATATGAAAATAAATATAAAAAATTTTTACTTCTCTAATTTCTGTATCTCGGCTCACTGCAACTTCTGTCTCCTGGATTCAAGCAATTCTCCTGCCTCAGCCTCACCACTAGCTAGGATTACAGGCATGTGCCACAATACCTGGCTCATTTTTATATTTTTAATAGAGACAGGGTTTCTCCATGTTGGCCAGACCGGCTGGTCTCGAACTCCTGACCTCGTGATCCGCCCGCCTTCCAAATTGCTGGGATTTCAGGCATGAGCCACTACAGCTGGCCCCAAAAGTTCTTTTTTTTTTTTTAGGTAGGCTTCCAGAGCAAGCTAAGCATACAGTAGAGAACACTTTTTCCTCTTTTGAGCCTTCATAGTCAGCAACACTGTAGAGATATATTTTTCTTTGTGAGACTTTACATTTTTCTTTGTGAGACTTTACATTTTCCTAATTCACAAACTTCGGGATAGCCAGGGTCTGAACAAAAAGATATCTTTAAATTTTAAGTATATATCTACATAAGGAATATTACCAAAAATAATGAGGAACATTTCATAATGATAAAAAAGTCAATTCATCAAGAAGACTTAATGATATTAAATATAGATGTACCTAATATCAGACCTTCAAAATAGAGAAATAAGAAACTGATTTAATTAAATTACTCAATATTTTTTGTATCAATAAGTAATTTACTAATTCTTGGGAAATAGGTGCTTTTATAAAGATTTAAAAGAAAAGGAATAGGAATAGGAGGGAACCTTAACATCAGGAAAAAAAAAGGGAAAAACAGAATCTCAAATTTTAGGAGAGGGAAAAAACAAAATAATTTCTGCAAATCTAAATGTAATAGTCTAAGCAACACTTTCTCCAATGTATATAATTAACAGTATGTACAAATGAAGTCTTATACTTTTCTACAGTTGATTCATCTTCTCACCCAGTGGTGTCATCTAACACAGCAGTCCCCTTACTAGTACCTGGTGGCTATCTGGTCACTCTCCGTAGACCTCCCTACTTGTTTTCCCCACCTTCGGACCATAGTACGGCCCCCACCTCACCTGAACTGCTAAACAGACTTCCCCAAGGAGTGTACGTGGGGGTCAGAGAAAGGAGGTACTACAAAATGATTTTTTCCTATTTTCTAAACATAAGGAGACAAAGAGGAAATGTTTGGGTTTTGTTACTGTTTCTTTAATTCACATTGGTTAATCCTCAAAAGATAATCTTTAAAAATTATGAATCAGTCTATCCTTCCCAGGAAAGAAGCATAAACTCACTTTTGGTTACTTGCTTATTTAAGAAGCAGTTTGCCAATACTATTAAATCACTTGAGCTTTCTGTCACTTTATGACTTTGATTTGGACTGACAGTTAACAAATGCCATTAGAGACATTTTATATGCATTTTTCTGCTGTCTACATGAATTCTGCTGACCACTGCAACTTAGAATTCACTAAATTAACTGTTAAAAAAGTAAAAGTTATATGGAGAGGCACAAGTGGATCTTAAGTGGATTACCTTGAAGTATTATTCAACTCCAGCCATTCGGCAGAGCTGGCACTTCCAAACCATCAACTCAGCATGACACACATATACACCATCTGGCTTTGGGTTCTCAGCAGGCTAGTTGCTCTTGTTATTTTACATTGCATGTAGAAATGAAGTGGTCAAATGTATCATGTCTCTCCACGACATGTAAATAGGAATAGATCAGAACAACAACAACAAAATCCCTGGATTACTTTGGAGTCACTCAGTATTAGTTTCCCAAAAGTTTTCTCTACTGTTTAATTCCATCTCCATCATTTTTCTCCACCTCCTCAACTCTCCCTGTCAGGAAATCATAGCTGAGTTACTGAGTCATTTTAGATTTTAACTTCATTTTTGCAAGTATTGAAGTGTACCCAAGTTCCACTCATATCTTTATATTTTTTGAAAGGCACAATTGGTTTTGATTAAATTAATTTAATATTCTATTCTTTTTCTTCTCTGGAATGCACTAAACTATTACAATCCTGTTCGTGCTATAGGACAAATTCATTAGACTTCTGCCATTTATTCCTAAACATATGTGATATAGTTTATCCAGAACTGATTTTATTTCATCCCATGACATCATCTTCAATATCCTCAACTAAATTTAATTATGGCCGGGTGTGGTTGCTCACACCTGTAATCCCAGCACTTTGGGAGGCTAAGGCAGGTGATCACTTGAGGTCAGGAGTTCCAGACCAGCCTGGTCAACGTGGTGGAACCCCATCTCTACTAAAAACACAAAAATTAGCTGGGTGTGGTGGTGTGCACCTGTAATCCCAACTACTTGGGAGGCTGAGGCATGAGAATCACTTGAACATGGGAGGCAAAGACTGTAGTGAGCCAGGATTATACCACTGCACTCCAGCCTTGGCGACAGAGCAAGACTCTGTCTCAAAAAATAAAAATAAAATAAAAATAAAAACACGAAAGGTCAGCACCAAAAAAGAATATCAAGTTATGTTCTTAATTAGTTGCTAATTTGTACATTTCTACCTAAATGACTAAACTCAGGCAAAACATAAGAACACATCAAAATAAGAAAAGCAACACTTTAAGTAAGAAATGGAATCATTATTTGTATGAATTTTAAAAGGTCAAAGTACATTTGTCTTGACCTTTGGCTGTAAGATCCCCAGTGACTGGTAGTCAAGGTCTTTTACTTTTTGATTATGTTATACTTTTATAACACTAATGTAAAGAACACCACAGATTTGTCTTGAAGACGGTTCATATTTTCAAGTTAATTTTAGGCACAGCAGACAAGAAATAAGACGGAATGCTGAGGAGGGCAGCAATGGAAACTGGAGTGACGTGGATCATGGAATGAAGGAAAACTGTGGAGAGAACAGATGGGAAAGAGGCAGTGAGATTTATTGGTGTCATAAAGAAGGGCCTGGAAGAGTCCCCATATGAGGATAAAAGCATTAATTAAAGGGGAAATGATAAGGAAGAAATGAAAAATCTACCAGGTCTCTTTTCTAACTAGAAACATAAAGTATTATGTGACACTTAATAAATTTATATGCAATCTGGAAAGGAAGAGTCTGTCTACACAGAAAATCTCTATATAAAAGTCACATATATCTACATAGATAGACATCACTCTGTAGACCTCCCTACTTGTTCTCCCCAACTTGGGACTGTAGTACCTATATAGTACCAAATATATAGGTATATAGTACTAAATATATAGGTACTATAGTCCCAAGTAGGGGAAAATAAATAGGGACTATATCTATTTATTAGATATATATGATATGCACATTATGATATGTACATATATATGATACATACAGTTATATATGTGTGAAAGAGAGAGAAAGAGCAGTTTCTCATATACAGAAATGTAAGTAACACATTTGGAGAAATGCTGTGAGCTTGAGCCCTTCCTGTATTTCACCTATGGTCATATATCATGAGGTACTTTATAGCATAAAAAGTTATTTTGTTTTCAGTTCATAAAATGAATGAACTGAAAGTTCATTGCAGTTCTTGCTGGAAACCAACCTAGGCAGTATCTGTGTTCAGCAAAGACTAAATTTGAGAAGTTAAATAACACGTGGAAAGGATACAAAAGCCATAAAATAGCAGTTCTATGAAACACCATCTTCAAGGGATCCCCCCCTTTCTACAGATCTCTTTCTTTTTAACAGTGCATAATTCTTTCTCCCTGTTATCAAGATCAAGAGTGGATGCCAAGGGTACTTCATCCCCGTAAGACAGTGATTCAATATGAAACCAGATGAGTGAATCCCGCAAGGATTCCCTTCGCCTTTGTTTTCACTGCTTTGCTTGCCTGAGCCATTTGAACACCCAGTAGCAATTCTATAGCCATGGGGTCCATCATCACTTACCTGGAGTCCATGATCAGTTACATGTTTGAATGCTACTCCGTAGAGAAATCAATGCATTTAAAAGAACCACAGGCTCTCTCTATCTCCCTCATCCACTAAGATGATGCCCATTAGATGCACCGCCTGGTGAATTAGCCTCTCCTATCCTTGGATCGGGTTAGCCTGACCAAGCCAAAGTTGACCTCTCAGTCTAATGACTGAAATTCTTTCTAAATTTGTCATCTAAGTGACATGCTTTAAGCCCAAGCTTTTTCAAGGAAGCTTCGCCACAAACATTTTTGAGGAGATGGGCTAACTGCACCATCAAATGTGTGGTTTGCAGAATGTGATTTAGAATCCCTGCTTTTGTGCACAGATATTTACCTCATACTGCTCCATCTCATTACTGAAAATCAATGAAACAGGCCATAAGTCACCACTGGCAAGCAATTCACTCAGACAAGCAGAAAAAAAATAAGTTTTTTAGTCAGAAACAATGTACACAGATAAGCATCTTTGGGAATGAAAGCTTGTCAACATAATTCATTACAATATCACATAATTGCTTTTAATATATAAGTACCAAGGAGAACAACCATCTAAAGAAGGCATTTGGATATTCTTCACAAAGTAATGGGTACAATCATGCTATGTTCCCTCAATTGCCAGATAAATACACAGGGGGGACCTTCCCAGAGACTCCTTTCTAATTTGCAAAAAATGATAGAAAATTCCCCCTAGGGTGTTCTGACTTTGCTTCCACAGCAACCTTGGTGGAGTCTACAATGACACTACAAGCTATTCAATTTTTTTTTTTTTTTTGAGACAGAGTCTCACTCTGTCACACAGGCTGTAGTGCAGTGGCACAATCTCGGCTCACTGCAACCTCTGTCTCCTGGGTTAAAGCGATTCTCCTGCCTCAGCCTCCCAAGTAGCTGGGATTACAGGTATGCACAACCACCCCCAGCTAACGTTTGTATTTTTGGTAGAGACGGGGTTTTGCCATTTTGGCCAGGCTGGTCTCGAGCTCCTGACCTCAGGTGATCCACCCACCTTGGCCTCCCAAAGTGCTGGGATTACAGCTGTGGGCCACTGCACCCGGCTGAGCTACTCAAACATTTTACAGGCTTAAAGATTTTTACGCTATTAATACTAGCCTGAACTTTTTGAACACTGAATTAAATATACCATAGATTTTTAAACAAATAATTATTTATTGCTAGGTACAAAGCACTTAGTAAACTACTAATGCAGAAATGCACACTACGAAACCATTGTGCACTCTGCAACAAAGGTGAATACGCTTTAAATGCCTAACTTCTAACTCAGCACTATCTCCCTTTGCTAAGTATATGACATTTAGATTAAAGCACAATAATAGTGATAAGCAATTATTGGGGGAAAAAAGATGCTGCATCTTTGATAATGTTCTGAAGCACATTAAATTTTCTAAGATTGTAAATATTTTGTCCCACTAAATTTTTATTCATGGTGACAATTTTCTGCAACAGAAGATAATTTAACTGCTAAAAGTAACATTAAAGAGCTAGATAACTCTAAAGCCTAAATAAAATGTAAAGAGAATTATAAAAGGTACCCTGGAGCTCAGGAAGAGTACTCCCATCAAAAATAAAAAAACTTGGAAAAGGACCTCCTCCCCAAGGATGGGCTTCAGACCTGATACTGTTTGGCTGTGTCCCCACCCAAAATCTCACATTGAATTGTAATCCCCATAATCCCCACATGTTAAGGACAGGACGAGGTTGGAGGCAATTGGATTATAGGAGTGGTTTCCCACATGCTCTTCTCTTGACAGTGAGTGAGTCTCACCAGATCTGATGGTTTTATAAACATCTGGCATTCCCCTACTTGCACTCACTCTGTCTTGCCACCCTGTAAAGAAGGTGCCTGCTTCTCCTTTGCCTTCCACCATGATTGTAAGTTTCCTGAGGCCTCCCCAGCAATGCAGAACTGTGAGTCAATTACATCTCTTTCCTTTGTAAATTACCCAGTATCTGGTATTTCTTCACAGCAGTGTGAGAACAGACTAATACAATGCCCCACTGGAAAAGGTTTTTTTTTCAGCCTGCAGGAAAAGCCACAGCTGCTGGGCAGGAAGGAAGCAGCCTTCCCAGGGGCAAGTGAGCCACCACTGATGAGCAGGTGCACAGAAGTTCAGGGATGACTGTGGGCAGGAGACCTGGAGCATGTGATGTCCTTGTTGGGAGGGCTGCAGGGAAGTGGTCACTGGGACAGGCTGGGGCTGTGAGGTCACTGAGGGACTGCACATCCCCTTGCCTATGGTTGGGGCAAAGCAAACTGGATGTCCTTATACCTACACAACTGATGACTGGGGCAGCAGCTGAAAATAGTAAGAGAGGTCCTTCCTCCTGCAATGGCCCTTCAGCACTCTTTACTGAGAAAGTGCAACACTGGCCTCTCTGTGAAGGACAAATGCTCATGAAATCCAGTCTGCTAAGAAACAGCAGGTATTGAAGGGTGATCCGGAGCTGAAAGATGTTATATATGATAGCATTAATTCACCATGACTTTGTTGATTTTTAGTAGCATTGCTGATTTCCGTTATTCTTATGAACTGCAGAAAAGTCATTTAAAAAACATTTGCTTTTAAATTATGGCAGTCTGAGTTCTATCTTTCTGACTTTGGGCCATTTAATTATTTTCAATCTGCTTCCATAGAAAGTAGATCAAGAAAGGCTGGGTGCAGCGGCTTACACCTGTAATCCCAGCACTTTGGGAGGCTAAGGCGGGCAGATCACCTGAGGTTGGAAGTTTGAGACCAGCCTGACCAACATGGAGAAATCCTGTCTCTACTAAAAATACAAAAAGTTAACTGGGCATGGTGGTGCATACCTGTAATCCAGCTACTCAGGAGGCTGAGGCAAGAGAATGGCTCAAACCTGGGAAGCAGAGGTTGCAGCGAGCCGAGATGACACCATTGCTCTCCAGCCTGGGCAACAAGAGCAAAACTCTGTCTCAAAAAAAAAAAGAAAGTAGATCAGGAAAACCTACGAAGACATTATCTTATTGTTTTAAATATGGTAGAACATTCAAAGTGGACTAATTTATTAGTAATATGTGATGCTTGTGTTAGATAAAGAAGGCTACAGTGAATGGTCAAAGGTAAATTTTACCTGTATATTAAAAATTAACCAATCTTTATCATGCCTTTCCTGCTCATATCAGAATTCTATAAAGAATGACAAAAAATAGAAAATAGCTCAAATATGTAGATTCAACCATAGATAAATAAATAGAAATATTTAAAGAAAAAATATACAGCAGTGAAAATAAACTGCATAAAGTAACATGTATCAACATGGATAAACTGCACGGGCATAATGTTGAAGAATAACAGCAAGCTGTAAATGACTGAAAAAGCATAATATCATTTAAGTAGAGTCTGAAAAGAAATGAAAGAAACAACAATATTAAGCCAGGAATTCATATATGGTAAACTATAAGGAAAAGTAAGGCAATGATGATAAGAAAACCCTACACATAGCCAAGTTACAGTCTGCCCTACTCTTACTTAACCTATTCTCAGGCAACCTTTTGTTTTCCACTGCTCGATTCAAGTGTGATGAAATCATCATTAGTGTTGCTATTTTATAAGTATCTGACTCTTTTGCAGACTACATGGGTAGTCTGCAACAAAAAAAGAGTTTTGTTTCAGTTCAACATCATATCCCGAGAGCTTAGCGCACATCTGGAATGTAGTGTTAATGCATATTTACCAATTACAGAATTAATACAGTGGTGAAGACAGCTGAGTGGAATGGGAGGGGACCTAATGTGGGACTAGAAGAAGGATGGCTAGGAAATTCTGAGGGCCCCATAAAGAAAGATGCCATAATAGTATATTTCCACCTGTAACAGGATTGCTTTTCCAACAGCACCCAGTGCCATACTTATAGGGCATGCCAATGGGAATTAATGGGTCTGAGGGTTTGCAAGGAAGCTCAACAAGACACTGGGGCATGGAGGGTATCAGGAGATGAATAATTAGAGATGGATCATAGGGCTTAGAATCGGTAAAGAAAAACATGGAGTCAAGAGAGTGAAAAACAAGAGTGCTTAGGTAGGTCACAGGGATGGTGGAACTAAATGATGGGAGTCTGTGGTACCAGAAGTGGGTTTTAAAGGTCATGCTGTTCTCAATGACAGTGAGATCCAGGTGTGTCCGTGGTAGTAAGCTCCCAGGTGGATGAGATAAAACTCAGTAGAGTTGAGGGAAAAAAAACACTTTGAAGAATGAATCTCATGTACCCATTATGTTACTGTAAATTATAGGGCAAAAAAATAGTTAACAGAAATTAGAATCAAAATATAAAGAAATATATGTTCTAAAAATTAGAGATTTTATAAATCTATTGAGCATACAATTATTAATATAAAATGTATGTTTATAAAACAATGAATAGTAACAGAGTACCTTGCATCAATAGAAATATAAACAATGGCATTTTTTTTTGTTCAGTTACATTAAAGTAATGCATATCATTTTGATTTTTTCCGCTTTTCTATTCTCGTAAACATACAAAGTATGTGTTTAAATTCTAAAAAACAGAGAGAACCATCAATACTCAAAGTTGTACATGGACAGAACAACAATTTTTTGATGAATGCACTCCATAAAAGGATAAGGCTGGTCTCGTCACTTTTGTTGTGGATGGAAGAAAGGAAACAAATCCAAAACTTTCCAGAGAAGTTCCATCAGGTATTAATAAAAATATACATGTCTTTTTCTAAAAGCAGTGTTCATCTGGAAACATCTCCTAAGAGAAACGAATTCAATGCCCACACATCAAGAAGTCAAACAAAATTTACAAATCTAAAATCAGGAAGAAATACCACTAAGAGCTCTAAGAACTCAGAAGAGAAAAAAAAGGCATAATTTATGCTGCTTTATAAGGTACATTAATTTTAAAACTATCAATAGTTTTTTCACCGGAATACCAAATAAATAAAAATAAACTGTGGTTTGTTAGAAATCAGAAAGTATACTAAATTTTACATTAGAAAGCATACTAAATTTATACTAACTTTTAAAGACAGGAAAAACAAGCTGACATAAAACTTGGCATGATATATTAAATTTAGTGAAAAGATGTTTATAAATTTCTAAGTGAATCCAAATAACATTTTCCTGAGAGGTGTTTTATAAATCAGAGTCATTAACAATAACGTTATTTGAAATAATTATCACACAGTTTTACTAGTGAAAATAAAATATCAATGGTTTATGAATGGTTAAGACATCCACAATTGAACCGTTCTACCAGTTGTCAGAGAAAGGCCTGGTTGCTAACCAGACACACACTGGAATTGCTCTTAGCAAATGATTTTTACAGCTTCTCCAAATAGCTAACAGTGATATTTTTGTGTCAATTTTATCTGTAGATAAGGAAGGAAGGATAGATGGAAGGAAAGGAGGAAGGGAAGTAAGGGAAAGGAAGACAAATTAAATGATCTCTGGGAGAAAAGGATTTTGTAATGTAAAGTTGTAGTATGCCCAGACACATTGAAAAATATATGTATATTACAAGACATGTTCAACTTGATCAGAATGAAGCACCTGAGAGATGATGATTCAAACCGGTAAATGCTGCAAGAAACCACATACTTGAAGACACAGTGGGCAAACAAGAACAACTCCATCCTTTCTACCATATTGATATTGGATCCTAGAGCCAAACTGAAAATACTATCTAATATTTCTCTGTTTGTTAGCTGTGATTGTGCTAAGCACCCCAATCAGTGCACTGAATATGGGTTACAGACAAGAATGAAGGCTTCTTCCACAGGTCCTTAATCCAGGAAGAAGTCCAGAAACACTGGATGGAGGAGGGATAAGCCCCTTAGAATCTAAGTCCAAAGTGCCCATGAGTTACTGCAAACACATAAGTGCTATCTTTGTCTTACTGAAGGCCCTGCAATTTTGTATAGCCCACCTTGCCACGGGTGTATAAAAAGCCCTAATGCTTCAGTACCATTCACTTCCAAAGTATGCATCTATCACGGTAAGTACAAGCTGCCTACTTGCACTTACCTTGTTTGTTACCCACAATTCAGAAGTAGACTTTATTCCCCTTACTCAAGTATCACCCCATAGATGGACACCTCTTAGGGTGTGGCATACTTTGAAAATTATTACAATACTTTTGAATTGTTGAGCCTTTAAAAATCTTTAATTTAGAGATATGCCGCAAGGTGTATGGAGTGTTTGATACTTAAATTGAGCATATATAGGCAAAAATCTATGATCCCCATGTAGCCAGCATGCTCCCAGACATGATCTGAGAAATTTGTCAGTAGGTGATAAACACATTATGTACTATGAAAATTCTTTTGCTCTTTGGGAGGCCAAGGAGGGTGGACCCCTTGAGCCCAGGGGTTCGAGACCTGCCCGGGCAACATGACGAAACTACGTCTCTACAAAATATACAAAAATTAGTCGGGTGCAGTGACCCATTCATGTAGTACCAGCTACTCAGGAGGCTGAAGCAGGAGGATCAACTGAGCCTGAGAGGTTGAGGTTGCAGTGAGCTATGATCATGTCACTGTACTCTGTCTGGGTGACAGAATGAGACCCTGTCTCAAGAAGGAACAAAAGAAAAAAAAAGAAAGAAAAGGAAACAAAAAGAAAATTCTTTCTTTGGGACACTCTCCAGAAGTTCCATATAGGAGTTTTTTGGCACTGATTTTTATTTAGGTCACTCAAGCCCCTCTTTGTTGTAAAATTTTTAATAGGAGCATAAGACTTACTTATTAACACCATCAATCATAAGGCAACACAAATGATAAGTCTTTGGGTTATGCTACTAAACTAATTCCTGTTGATTTAATAAATACAGGAGACATGTGGAAAAGCTTTCTACACATAAGTGATTGCTAAAAGCATGGCTGAGCAAACATTTTTCTGGAAGGCATCTTTAACCTAGAAAAATTAGTCCCTGTCTTGAGTCCAATCTTCGGTGATTTTTTTTTACCTTAATATTGAAAGCATCCACACATCCATTTTAGTGATGTTTTAATCTCTGTGGACCTACATTGCTTTTGTCCTTTTTGAATCAATGTGTTTTTATGTAGCAAAACCGGAGGCCGAGATCACTATGTCTATTGAAATTCTATTGTGAAGCATCCCACAAAGACCTGCCTATGCCCAACTCCAGTAGTGCCCAAATTATCTTTGTGCCTGAATCAATCCCTGATAGGAAAAAATCTTCAATTTTTCAGGTCATGAAGACAGCATTTAGTAAACAAACACAATGTTTTTGGAGGTGGCTACAGTGAACAGGGTAAAGGTACCACATTTTCTCAGAAGTGCATAATAGTTAACTATTGTCTGCATCATAGTTTACCACAATGTTCAGTCATTGGAGCTCTTCTCTTTTATAGCTGCAACCACCACCTTACAGATCTGATCGACTCTTGACTTCAGATACCACCTCTATGATAATAATCCCAGTATTTACATCCTTAGCCAGGACCTCTCCCTTGAACTCCAGTTAACCAGACATCTGCATCTGAAAGTCAACAGGCATCTCAAACTTAACTGGTGCAAGTCTGAACTCCTTGTGCTCTCCCCTACAATCTGCCTCTCCCACCATCATCCTCATCTCAACTGATGGCCACTCAAGCTTCACAGTAACACAGCTCTAAACCCTGCTAATGCCATTCTTTAGCAGGTTTTTTTTTAAATATATATTTTATTGCGTTTTAGGTTTTGGGGTACACGTGAAGAACATGCAAGATTGCTGCATAGGTACATACATGGCAATGTGGTTTGCTGCCTTCCTCCCTATCACCTGTATCTGGCATTTCTCCCCAAGTTATCCCTCCCTAATTCCCCACCCCCCACTGTCCCTCTCCTATTTCCCCCCAACAGACCCCAGTGTGTGATGCTACCCTCCCTGTGTCCATGTGTTCTCATTGTTCAACACCCCCCTATGAGTGAGAACATGCAGTGTTTGATTTTCTGTTCTTGTGTCAGTTTGCTGAGAATGATGGTTTCCAGGTTCATCCATGTCCCTACGAAGGACACGAACTCATCATTTTTTAAGGCTGCATAGTATTCCATGGTGTATATGTGCCACATTTTCCCTGTCCAGTCTATTGTCAATGGCCATTTGGGTTGGTTCCAAGTCTTTGCTATTGTAAACAGTGCTGCAGTGAACATTGATGTGCATGTGTCCTTATAATAGAACGATTTATAATCCTTTGGATATATACCCAGTAATGGGATTGCTGGGTGAAATGGAATTTCTATTTCTAGGTCCCTGAGGAAGTGCCACACTGTCTTCCACAATGGTTGAACTAATTTACACTCCCACTAACAATGTAAAAGTGTTCCTATTTCTCCACATCCTCTCCAGCATCTGTTGTCTCCAGATTTTTTAATGATCAGGGTTTATCTTTAAACACAACCTCCAGAATCTGACCCTTTGCACCACATCTACTGCTAGCTCGTTGGTCTACATCATTACCATGTCTCCCTGGATTGTGGGAACACCCTCCCATCACTCTGTTCACACTTCTTTGAAGGCTTCCTATCTTACACCCAGTAAAAGCCAAAGTCTTTAGCAACATGTCCCTTCCCTGTCCCCTGCCACCACCACTTCCCCTGACCCGTACCCCACATATACTCTGCTCCGGTCCCACTGGTCTCCTGGGGTTAGAGCTGTTTCTTTGAACTGCACCCTCACTTCCTCCGGCTCTTCATTCAAATGTTAGTTTGTAGTGAGGCCTTCCTTGCATGTTAAAGGCACCTGATAGCAATAACTTAAGCATACCCTGAGAAGGACCCTGTAAGGCAGACGCACCTGAATGTGTGTTCTGAGCTACGGAATCCTGGAACGGCGAACCCAGAGATTTGCTCCTTGTCTATGAGGTACATCTGAGCCCCCATACTGTCCTGTGGAACACAGGCTATACATAGAATCAAAGCTCCGGGTTGGGTTGAATGAAGGTTGCCGGGTGGAGGTCATTACGGGGAGGCTGCTAAGTGAAAATGCTATAGAAACGGCATGGCTTCCACAAGCTGTTGTGGTTCTCCTGTCTAGCCCACTTGCTGCCCCGGGACTGTATGTAAGGTGGTTCTCCTGTCCATCCCACCACCACTGGACTCTCTCCCCTGTACGTAAGTTCCCTAGTAAAACTCTATCATATGTGCTGGCTCTGGGTCTCTTCTGCCTCTTGAACCTCATGCCATCCCCATTAGATTCAACAGGGATTTGGCAAAATAGGCCTTTCCTGCCACTCTCTATAAACGTACCACCCCTCCTCCCCAACTTTCCAAGGCTTCCTTCACTGCCTTTAAAAAATTTCACAGCAGCAGTTTTTATATCCTTCTCCACCCCCATTGAGTCTATGCTCCATGAGGGCAGGGATTTTTGTATATTTTATTCCCTGCCAAATCCCAGGTACTTGATAAATATTTGCCAAATGGATGAATGAATAACTGGATTTTTCACTATTTTCATTTTCTTGCTTAGAACACAAAGGCCTTCCTTGCCCAATCCATCATTCCACAAGTATGAACCAAGGTCTTCTGACCAAAAGCCCACTATTTTCCTATCAGAGCATGCCAATTAACTGAACTACACACCACATTCTAACCATCTTAAGAGCACAGCCTGGCTTTATCATTACTCACTTTCACCTCCAAATACCTACCAGTGTGTGTCTTATGGCAACAGCACAAATGAATGCTCAGTAAGTATAAAAAGGAGAATAATTTCACCCAGAAAAGATGGTAACCACTTCTGATCTAGATTATGAGCCCTTCAAGGACAAAGATTACATTTTATTCACTCCTGTAACACCAATTCCTGATTCAGTGTCTGGAACAAAGTAGGAGCTAGATGTGCACTAAATCAAGTCGTAAAACCACATCATGTTAACACTAACCAGGACCATCAAGTGTGTTGACAGTACAGCTGAAAATGTCATGGAATTCTGCCCTGTGCTCATTCATGACACAGCCAGTACACCTGCTGGGAACTCTACTACTTTATGAATCTACAGATGCAATAAAGTGAGGAAGGCTAAAGGTTGGCTCTGCAGCAAAAATATACTCATGGTCAATAAGCCTATGATCAATTACAGGTGCTTTCTACATGCCACGACCTTTGCTTGGTGTTTCTCATGCATAATCTTATTTCCCTGCTACAAAAAGCCTATAATACAGGTATGGTATCACCATTTTGCAAATTGTGAGTCTGTAACTATGAGAAGTAGAGTGACTTCCTCAAGCTGGTATCTAATCCTGTATCAGGCAATATAAGAAACAGGCTGCTTAACTTCAGTACAGTGCTTTTATTTCATCACACAAAAGCTCCTTTTAAATATAAGAAGTTATAGGAATAAATTTATCTTCCCTCCCTGGTATAAATAGATACCATGGTGTAAGTAATTAACAAATTCAAATATTCTGGCTCTAAAACTTCCAGCCTTCTATTATTTTTTGCCACATTCTTTTACACTTTCTTAGTTCTTATTTAAACATGGCAAGAGAAAGGGATACTTTCAAATGGGTACACTCTTTCAGGGATAGAATTTGGACATATGAATCAAAAGTCTTTAAAATATGTATACATTTTGACCCAATTATTTTATTTTGGAAATGTATCTCACTTGGTCACAAAGACTTCTGCATAAGAATGTTTAGTTCAGTGGAATGTATGTTATCATCAATCTAGAAATTGCAAAACTGACCAAAATGACATTATTTAAATCTTGAGAGAAAAGTGGGATGTTAAATATCCCTGAGACATCATGGGTTCGAATAATGGTTAGCAAGTTGAGAAAATGCTTATGATGTAAAATAAAGTATAAAAAACAAGTAATGTCAATTACAAACCCTACCTTAATGCTGACTGAGTACAGGCCTCTGTGATGGGCACTTTAGTCACCCCTCTCATCTACTCCTTGTAATAACTCCACGATCCAGGAACTCCAACTATCTCTATCTCACAGATGAAGAAGCAGAAGCAAAGAAAAGCATATTACATAGACAATAACCTCAGATGTATTAAAACACATAAGGAGAAATAACGATTTAGAAATAAAGCATTTAGCCAGAATACCGATGATCGTGATAATATAATGGTAGACAGTAAGCCATGATACTATGTTCTATTGATCTAGTACCTGCAAGCTGACACCCATTGAATGGTTTCTTAGTTTAATTGACTTTTTCAAGTGGAAAAATACATACTTACAACCTGAATGTTTTTTCAAACTGTAATGCACTATGTCTAATCATTAATAAAATAAAAATGGTGCTGCCCTCATATTGTTCATATTCTTCTTCTTTCCCTGTCACCACTTCCACCTTGGTGCATTTTTCACCCATTTGTTTTAAAGTGGAATCAGAGATGGTCTTCCATTCACATGTCTGAGAACTTCTTGAAAACACGTGACTAAAACAGCAAGCTAAGGCAGTAAACTCATTATGTGAAAGGTTCTTGCAGCATTTTCCTGTAGGAATTATCTAGCATTGTTTTAAACTAGTCATACTGGGTTTTTAGAAGAAAACTAAAACCAAAACAAAACCAAGCATTAAATATTTTACCCCTAGAGATTTTTGAAAACAGATATGTGTTTTGAAAGCTCAGCTTAAAGATATACTTTTCGACTAACTTTCCAGCTATTCGGGGCCATGAAATGAAAGCCGTCACCTATGTATTTGGGTTATTTGTTAGGTTTGGAATTCTGTTCGTAATCAGATTAGGTTAAGAAAACATTTACAGTATTTATCTGTCCTAAGAAAATTCATCAAATCAAAAAGTCATTCCAGTAAGTCTCACAGCATGAGGGCCAGCTTACAAATCTATTTGGGAGAAAGCAATCTATGATAATTTTTAACATTGTATCTGAAAAAGTAGAATGAATATTTCAAGGCTTTGGGTTATTCCTATTACCACAAAGGCAAATGCCTTTTTTCTCTTTTTCTTTTCTTTCTTTCTTTTTTTTTTTTTTTTTGGAGACAGGGTCTTACAGGGTCTTGCTCTGTCACCCATGCTGAAGTGCAGTAATGGCACGATCCCCTGGGCTCAAGCCATCTTCCCACCTCACCCTTCCAAAGTGCTGGGATTTCAGACATGAGCCACCATGCTCTGTCAGCAACATTTTTAGACAAAGCCAGGGAGGACTACGATCTCTGTCAGGCTTAGGATTTTGTCCGACAGCTCCTGAACATACAAAAGAGATGCTTATTTTTTCAAGTCTCAACTAAGCCCTAAAATATGGCTTAATACATTTACCCCTCCCACCAAACCATATCATGTTTATTTACATGTTTAGGTCCTATTTGCTAATATTTCAGCTCCCATGCAGTTCTCAACATCTGAAGATCGAAAATGCACAGTCTCGGGAGATCAGCTGGTGAAACAGGTGATGGGTTTGCCAGGAGTTTTCCAGGAGAGGATATTTACTCTGCGGATTATTTGTCCATCTATGTTTCTCAAAGAATCCTTGTATACTCTTAAATAGAACCTGCTCAGACCCAGAATCAGGTGCTCTATCTTCCACGTTTTAAAAATACCTGTCATGTGGCACTTCTCAAACTTCACAGTAACTATCTGTTGGTGTTTCTCTTTCACTTTCTATACTATGAGATCCTCATAGGCAGGGATGATGCCTTATTAATCTTGCATCCCTAGAACCTAACATAGTGCCTATATCTAAAAGCACCTGCAGAGGGAGGATACAAATGTGAAAGATGTGTTCTTTGCCTTTGAAAAAAGTTCAGAGTGGGATTTAAAAAAACACATATAATGCAATATAATATATTCCAGACTGGTATGATTAGGGGAATGAGAAAGCATTCCCCTAGACAATGACATAATCAAGGTGAGTTTTGGAGAATGAGTAAGAAGCCATCCACAGAAGAAGGTTGTGGATAGAGATGTGACTGTTCTGGGCAGAAGCAGAGTATTTATGAAGGGAAGGCACAGAGCAATGGAAGGAACTGCAGGGGCTCTGGATAACAGGCCAGGCAGGTGGCAACAGATAGTGTCAAGAGCAGACTAGAGAAGCAGGGGGAGCTCCCTTATGGTTAAGTTTTTAAAGCCATATTGAAGTTCTTGGCTTTTGTGCTAAAGGAAAAATAGAACCACTGTAGTTTTAAATAGAGGAGCAGTATATCTTGGAAAGATAGTCTTGAGAGCAGATACGAGATTGGAGGATGACCATATTGAAGGCAGAGAGGCCAGTTAGGAGGCTGTTTTTTTAAAAAGCCAGGTGTAAGGTTATTTGGGAACAGAAAAAAGAAAACAGATATAGAGAAGAGGGTCAAGACTGCAGAGATATTAAGGCTATTCAGTAGGAAGACTTGTTAGATGTTGTCACTAGACGTGGAGAAATAAAAAAGAGAAGAGTCAATAACCACTTCCCGGCAAGGTGCAGAGCATGTTAAGATGCTTCCTCTTCTGACAGGTAAAGTTTTAAATGCCTCTGGGACACTCAAATGGAGAGGTCCAACATGTAGTTGGACATACGTGTTTATAGCGTAGAATATTTCAGGACAAGCCTTCAAAAACATCAGAAGACTGACTGTCAGGGAAGCCACAGAGTGAACAAGTTCCACCAGACAGAGGACTCACAATGAAGAAGGAATGAGTGTGAAGCATGCCATACACAATACCAACATTTATGGAATGAAGACCGCCTGAGAAAGAGTCAGAGACGTAGGAAGGAGACCAGGAAAGGAGAATAAATATCAAGAAAGCCACAAAAGAAGAGTTTCAAGGAGAAGGAATAGTTCAATAATCTCAAATGTCAAAAGAACTTGAAGAAAACTTCTTTACTGAATCCGGCAATTACGAGGTCTTTGGGTCTTAAGGATGAGAACAGTTTCGATGGATGTCAGAAGTCAGGAGCTGGTGTGAGAAGTGAATTGGAGCTGAGACACTAGTGTCAGCAAGTAAGAAATACTCTTTCCCAAAGCATGATTGGGAAAGAAAAGAAAAACAGAGTAGTAACCAGCAGGGGTTCCAAGAGACTTTAACTCTTAAACAGTATGCTGTCACTGACTCATGCATGAGTTATTAAATTTCAAAATGTTTTTTATTTAATGGGAAATATATTTGATGGTAAATCTAAACCATGTATCCCTTACTCAGTTACCTTGATAATATTTTAATCATCTAATTTGTAAGTTCATCTCTGGCAACTGGGGATGGTAAATTAAAGATTTCAGAAGGTAAATCCAGGATATAACCTATGTTTCGGATGGTCATTTGCTTTGCATCAATGAATGTACTTCAGATACTTAAAATATGCATTGGTTTATTCATTCAACTATGCAATTACCCAAGGCATTAAGTCTGCTTCTCAATATACTCTGTCATTCTTCCCACACACATCTGCTGCCTTTAAGGATATTCCAAAGATTCCATCTGGACAAGACATACTGCATCTCACCTACCTCAAACTAACAACCAAAAAAAACCCCACACCTCCTCCTCGAGGTTCAAGGGCACTTCCTCTCTTGAGCTTCAAAATAGAGTTTCTCTATAATGTTTTGTTGAACGATGTGACTGTAAAGGAAGATTCTGCTTCTATTCAAACTAGAAGTAGCTCTCTATTAAAAAGAGGACACATAACTAGGAATAAAGCCAGTAAAAGACACGCAAGTCCTCCACAAAGAAAACCCAAAACTTTACTGATAAGGTGAAAGAAGACTTAAGAAATGGAAGCATCTACTAGGTTCCTGGAAGGTAAAATATTGAAAAATGTCAATTCTACTTAAATTGATGATAGATTCATTGTTATCCCAATTAATAATGTATATCTTTGTGTGTGAAATTTGGCAAGCTGATCGTAAAATTACATGGAAATGCAAAAGGTCAAGAAAACAAAAATGATACTGAAGAACAAAGTTGGAGAACTTATATTACCAGATATCAAGATTTAATTTACAGTTACAGTAATTGAAGCCATTTGGTATCAGTGCAAGGACAGGTAAATAGACCAGCGGAGCAGCACGGAGTCCAGACACAGCCCCACACATACACAGTAAGCTGCTGTATGGCAAAGCTGCCACAGAAAAGGAATGGATAGCCCTGTGAGAAAAAATGATCCTTGCTTCCTACCTCATATTTTACAAAAAATCACTCCCAGACAGACCATAAATGTGAAAGGCAAAATGACAAAGCTCCTAGAAGATAGCCCAGGAGAATATCTTCATGACCTTGGATTGGGTAAATATTTCTAAAAAGGATGAAAAACAATAGTGGAATGAATTAATAAGCTAAACTTCATTGAAAGTAAGGGCTTAAGTTGATCAAAAGACATCATAAAGAGGGACAATAAGCCATAAAGAAAGAAAATATATTTGTCATGTATATGACTGAAAATGAACTCAAATTCTTTAAAAAACTGCCTTCTACAAGCCAGAGAGTAAAAGAAAGACTGTCCAATATTTTTAAATGGCAAAGGACTTTAACACACATGTCATTAAAAAGACCAATATTCAAATGGCAGGTAAGGAAATAAAAATGATATTGGTGATCAGAGAAATCCAAATTAAAATCCCAACAAAAGATTACTGCCTAGCCGCTAGAATAGCTAAAATTTTAAAAATTAATAAATCAGAAAAAATATTGACACTACAAAGCATTGGTAAGGACATAGCATAACAGGAACTCTTAAACACTGCTACAGGGAATGCAAATTTCTAAAAACCATTTTGGAAAACTGGCAGTCTCCATGAAGCCAAACATATGTGGACTCTATAACCCAGCAATTGTTTTCCTCGGCAGACATGCATATCCACGTGAATCAATGTTACATGTATAAGCACATTCATAGAAGCATTATTCTTGATAGCTGAAAGTTGGAAATAACACAAAAATGCATCAGCAATAGAATGGAGTATCTACTTTAAAACATACAAAATGGAATCCTATATAGTAAAGAAAAAGAACAAATGACTGCTGCATGCAACCACAAGAATGAACCTTACAGACACACACTGAATGAAAGCATCTAGGAAAATAAAACAACAGCAACAATGTAAGCATAATTCCTATAGGATACTATAGGAATTTTCATGGAAATTCTGTAGAATTGAAGAATGAGCAGCAATAATCTACAGTGACAGAGGTCAGAACAGTGGTTACCTTTGAGGGGCTAATGACATGGAAGCGACAGAGCAGCGTCCGGGGTATTGGTGATGTTTGATATGTTTATATGGGTGGTGGTTACACAGATGTGTTTCCTTTGTAAAAACTCATTGAGCTGTTCATGTAAGACTCCTCAGTGGGCCTTGTCTGCTTTGAAAATAAAAATAAATAGATAAACAGGACAACATAATCTGGAGTCAATTCATACAAGACATGTGCACTGCTTCGAATATAAACAAATAAACAAGACAATGGTATTCCATGGGAAAACATCCATAGTCCAGGGGTTTCAAAGGCATTTCTAACTATAAACGTCTTAGAAAGTTAAATACCTACAGGCATCCCACATATATGTGTCTGTTGAAAACTGGCAAAGGCAAGTGTTAATATCCTCACATACAGTTAAAACTGTAATTTTAGACACCAGAGCCAGATTCTGGGCCCCATCCCAGCTGAAGTTGTTAAGTGAGAATTCTCTGAGCTGCAAACTGCCCTTCTGTTTTTTATTCCTAGAAACAGAGGTTAGATCAGGGAAAAGGAAAAGTTAAGCCACTCTATTTCGCTTGTTGTGCTATCAAATAGACACCACAAACATCTGACCATCGTGGTCAGGAGATGTTTTCCAAGTCTTTTCACTTGGTTTTAGATTTCTCAAGATACTGTCTTACATTGGGTAAGTTTTCTTAAATGCTATGCAGCAAGCAATTTTAAAGAAAAATTTTTTCTTAGTATTTTTAGTAGAGTAAATCTGGAATGTTTTTTAAACAGATTTGAGTCTAGTGCTTCTAAATCACACCCCATTACAATGTGCTTATGCAGTAAACAAACAGTAAAGTGTCTGCAGAGTCACCTCCGTTACATAAGGTAAGACCTTCCCTATACTCTAAAAATACTTTTTCCTTAACTGTCAATTGAGAGATGCAATCTGGCATCAAAGCTTTGGGCAGCCATTTTGACAATTCTAAACGTTGGAGCAAAATATATAAGCCAACTTAAAACAAGAGTAAGTCAAGCAAATCAGTTTCCAGAGAAAGTCTTATGTAAAATTATGCTCTCTGTCACATATTTAACTGGATCAGGAATTCAACAGAAGTCTCTGTTTCCTTCTCTTAGAAGAAATACAAGAAACCATGGAAAATGTAACAAAAAGAAGATAAATGAAGTTAAAAATGTTTCCAACTAATCACAGTGGAAGGATATTTAGGTTGATCTCTAAGCTTTCAGAAATGACTTCTAACTCGAGGGCTGAGCAAACTATTACAGAATATGTCCCTTCCACCTCTGACCTAGAATTCTTCCCCTCTTTCCTATGTCCTGTGCCACTTCATTCCCCTTTTGAGTTTCCAGTCAGCCTCCTTTCCCTCTGCTTGCCAGCCCTTTGGCACAAAGGTTAAAACTCAAGTAAATAGATGCTGAGGTTTCCAGATATAGCCAGTTGGCCTTTTTTTTTTTTTTTTTTTTTTGCTTGCAGTTATGACGGAAACTTTATTCTAGTTTACTTTAAGGACCTATATTTTCACTTATACTTTAAAAATATCTCAGTTCACTCATATATCATCATAATTTTAAACAGCTAGCTTCTACAATCTAGAAGACAGATATCTACATCCATGGTAATATGTTTTGGAGACTTTTATCTGTCTAAATAAATGGTCTGCATATATTCCTTATTTATTCAGGACATGTCTTCACAACAAGTAGGTATCTTTATATTTAAATACCCTTCATTTGTGTGACAAACAATTTCTTTTCTTCTCAAGAAAATATTAATCAAATGCTTGATACTACCTATACATATTTTTTAAGCAAAGGCTTTCCCAAAACAGTGTTACAGTATAAAAACCTCACTTATCTGTAGATACTGTGAAAGTTGTTATGCTTAGCTTTTTAAATTCAGTTTAATAAGGGTCATTGACGGGACTTAGGGAAATGAAGAACTAATCAACGTGTTATGCTTTGAGTGTTTGTGTCCCTCTAAATTTCACATGTTGCAACTCAACACCCAGTGTGAGGCTATCTGGAGATGGAGCTTTGGGAAGTGATTAGTCATGAGGGTGGAGCTCTCATAAATGGTATCAGTGTCCTTATAAAGGAGGCCTGAGAGAGATCTTCCCTGCTTCCACTGTCACGAATTAGGAAGGCAGCCTTCATCAGACAAGGAATCTTGGTGCCTTGATCTTGGACTTCTCTCCCAAGGGAACTATGAGAAATAAATCTGTTGCTGATAAACCATCTAGTCTATGATATTTTTTTATAGCAGCCCGAATAGACTAAGACACAGGGAAGCCACCCCAAACCTAACCCACGGTCAAGGTTGCTAAACTGAAATGAGTTTGAGAATTAGGAGAATAGTGTATATGTTTTCCTACTTGAGATACAGCTAAATGTTTATTGGTAGAAATCTATATTATCTACTTTTTTTATTCAGTAAATATTTTGGAGAGGCCTCCTAGGTGTACCAGGACCACTGTATGTGATGACAATTTGGAAATTACCAGGACATAGTCCCTGATCTCAATGAATGTAGAGTGCCCTAGAAAAGACAGGCAAGAAATAGATAACCATGCATTTGTCTGCTAGGGCTGCCATAACAAACCATCATACACTGGATGACTTAACAGAAATTACTTCCTCACAGTTTTAGGGCCAGAAGCCTGAGATCAAGATGTCAGCAGGATGGGCTGAGGGGGAGAATCTGTTCCATACCTTTTCTATATTGGCTTGCTGGCAACCTTCCGTGTTCCTTGGCTTGTAGAAGCATCACTCCCATCTCTGCCTTCATGCTCACATCGGGTTCTCCTCATGTGCGTGTCTGTTTCCTTATTTCCCCTTTTTATAAGAATACCAGTCACGTCAGATTCAGGGCCTGACCTACTCCAGGATGATCTCATCTAAACTTCACTAATTATATCTGATATGAGCTGATTTCCCAATAAGGTTGCATTCCAAAGTCCTGGGGTTAGGACCTCAACGTGAATTTTAGAAGGACACAATTCAATCTATAATAATTCAGAAAGGAAAGAGAACAGAGGGGAAAAGCACACAAGCTCACTAGAACCATTCACCAGACCTTTCGGGATCCTTGTGGAAAAGCCACCATTTCCTTAATGGCCTCCATTCCTAACATCTGTTTCCAAAAGTCAGTCCCCTGTTCCTGCCATCTGTGCCTTGTAGAAGTTGGCTGCCCGCAGGGCGAAAACCTCAAGGAACATGTACTACTGCCACTGAATGTGTATGATAGCTGTGTGAGGGGCCTGACCTTGTACTTAACTTCCAAAGCAAAGCCCCATGTCATAACCCAGACTACTCAAAGTTTCCAAAAGACAAGTTAGAGAACTCAGCAATACGTCCCCTAACCTCAAATGATCCACTTGGCTTATATCGCCAATTCAAGGTTCGGACTGTGCTTGTGGACACATTTTTTCTGGAGCTGTGGGAGAAATATTGATATCGTTCGGCAGTTTTTTTCTCAGTAAAACCTAATCTTCATAGTGTTTATAGTCAGCTTGAGAAAAGCACTTCAGCTATGATGCTCCCAGACAAATATTTTGGACTGAAGGATGTGAGTGATATTACCATTACAATGCACAACAGATTTCTGTGCTTCCTGGTATGTTAATTCGCTGAAGGCCTATGCCCTACTTGCTCACTCTCATGGTTCCTCAGCAGCCGCATCCTGAACGCTATTCATATCTGCTTCTTAGAGCCATGCAGGGTCTTCCTTTTGCTCTCACACAGCTGTTTCAGTGTCTCTGGCCCTTGGTGGTGTCATGCATGTTCTCTCGGTCTTTGATTTATCTGGCTTTTGTGGCATGGGATGCTCCATTAACCATCTATCTTATCCTGACTTGACCACCCTCACTACAATGCTATGATCTCACTGCTCTGTGCCATGTTGCCCTTATTTTTTTTATTTTTTATTTTTGAGACGGAGTCTCACTCTGTAGCCCAGGCTGGAGGAGTGCAGTGATACGATCTCGGCTCACTGCAACCTCCGCCTCCCAGGTCCTGGTCCAAGCAATTCTCCTACCTCATCCTCCCAAGTAGCTGGGATTACAGGCACGAGCCACCATGCCCAGCTAATTTTGGTATTTTTTAGTAGAGACGGGGTTTCACCATGTTGGCCAGTCTGGTATTGAACTCCTGACCTCCTGCCCACCTCGGCCTCCCACAGTGCTGGGATTACAGGTGTGAGCCACTGCACCCGGCCATGTTGCCCTTATTATTATACAGAATTTTATCAAAGTGTAGAAATGGAGCAATGAGCTAGGAGGCATAATGAGATCTTACCTTAGCTGAGCTTGATTGTTAATATGCCATTTTATGCCCAGCATACACAAGCTTCACCTTTAGGGTTCAATTCCAGGCCTACTAGCTATAGCTCTTGCACACACTCAGGATATTCTTTCTTTTTTCTTTTTCTGAGACAGGGTCTTGCTCTGTTACCCAGGCTGGAGTACAGTGGTGCCATCACAGATCACTGAAGTCTTGAACTCCTAGGCTCAAGCACTCCTCCTGCCTCAGCCTCCCAGGTAGCTAGGACTTCAGGCACACACCACCATGCCCAGCTAATTTTTTATTTTTTATTTTTGTAGACATGTAGCTTTCTATACTGCTTGAACTTCTAGCCTCAAGCAGTCTTCCCTGCCACAGCCTCCCAAAGTACTAGGATTATAGCCATGAGCCCTACACTCAGGGTATTCTATAGTTTCTCTGTTTTCTCTGATCTAGCACTAAAACAAAAAAGCACAAACAGAAGAGCTCACACCTGGGAAAGGCTAAGACGTCTTTGGTGAACAAATGTCACATACTGAGAGGTTTTTGGAACTACAAAATGCCCACTTGAAACAAACAACCACTATTTTTCTGCAGAGATGGCATCTTTACACTGGAAAGAAGGACTCTCATGGAGAAAGGAATCCTTTCACTAAAGCAAGGTCAGAAGGAAGCTTTACCCTCATAATTAAAAGAGAGGCAGAGTCTTTCATTTACTTCTGTGAAGGGATGAGAGGTATATAAGGTAAAGACCTTTATATAATAGGCTCTAAGCACAGTAACTTTTCAATGTTTCTATTTTTAATTGTAGCATCATTTCTATTTCCACAGAATGGCTGGCTGCAAGATTCGCTCTTAAATTTAAAAAGGTCCCAAAGAGGAACTAGTAAGGCAACGAAGGGGCCTTTCTCAGAAACCAGTACAGAGCAACCCTCACCTCTAAATTTGCTGATCACATGGCTTCTGGGGAACAAGTCTGTTGTTGATTAAAGTAAAAACAGAAATCTCTTCCCATCATTCCCACCACTACCATCACCACCAGCAGCAACAGCAATCAGAAACATTGTCAATTCCTTCCATTTGGGGCAGCAAATGAAGGCAAATCATTTTGAGTAGAGTACTTTTCACTCAGTTACTAATAAGAATCCTGACCAGTGCACTGGGTGCGGTGGCTCACACCTGTAATCCTACCACTTTGGGAGGCCAAAGCGGACAGATAGCCTGAGGTCAGGAGTTTGAGACCAGTGTGACCAAGATGGAGAAACCCTGTCTCTACTAAAAATACAAAATTAGCCAGGCATGGTGCTGCATGCCTGTAATCCTAGCTACTCAGGAGGCTGAGGCAAGAGAATCACTTGAACCCAGGAGGCAGAGGTTGCGGTTAGCCAAGATCGCGCCATTGCACTCCAGCTTGGGCAACAAGAGCAAAACCCTATATCAAAAAAAAAAAAAAAAAAAAAGAATCCTGGCAAGTAACAAAATCTCTTCCAAGGCCCAGGTAATGCTCAAGTGAACAATTTTATGTTAGAACTTAACAGAAAGAAGGATGTTCAGTACCTCTTTTTAGAAAACGTCTATATTTATCACATCTACTTTGTCAATGCTATAAATGACCTCAAGGAGCTAAAACTGTGTACTTCTAAATACAGCCATTGACTTCTCCAGGGCAAAGGCAGAATGGATATATCCATTCCATGAAGCAGTGTGGCTCCTAATGTGGGTGGACTTAGTTTAGCTAATCAATGTTACCTTAGAATCCAACAATGATTGGAAAGGGTAGAGTTTTTAATCATTTGTAATAATTTGTGCATCTCTCTTTCACTATACTTCTATGCTGTTGTTTGGGCCTGACGCCGCCATTACATTACAATATTTTTGAAGGCAGCGGCTGTGTGTTACTTGTCACTGTATTACTAAAACCAGCAGAGTGGCACACTGATATTCAGAAAGAGTTTATCAAATAAATAAATCAACTAAATGTTTACAGAGAGATGCAACGTGTACATCGCTTGCCTTTTAAAATAAAGGGAATAAGGACAGCAGAACATTAAACTTAGTAAGCTTTAACTAACACATTTTCATAAAACTGACTCCTTATTTCCTAAAGTAAGTAATCCTTTTTAATTCTGTAGATTAAAGCTATCGACAAATACCAGTTCCTTCTTTTTTTCTGCTTTCTTTGTAAGAGTAATATTTTTAGCACTTTTCTATCCAGATCACATTAAGACGAAATAGTGAAATCAAAAGAATATTTTTAATGAGAACAAAACCCATCCATTTCTGAAATGAAAGGAAACAACCTAGGTCAATGAGCTACACAGAGTTTTCCAAGAGCAAAGGAAAGGCCTCTTTATGTAAATCTTACGGTTCAAAGGATCCATTTGGCAGTAAGAATGGAATAGCAACACTGACAATGGAAGAATAGGAAGTATCAGCACAAGCAGGGCCAAAAACCTAGCCAGTGCTGTCGGTGGGTGGCATCGGACCCATAGTTTATATCCATACGTGCTGAAATCAACAATGCTGATGGAAACTATAGAAAAGGTAAAGATATTCTAAAGTCAGCATGACACCACTGGCAAGAGAACAACACTGTACTTGAACGAAATTCAACTGTGGCTGAATTTTCTCATAAACCACTGGCCGCAGGTCTGCCATTGACACTTGTGTTTAGGTTTGGCACTGGGCCTCCCAAACAACAAAGCAGGTGAAATTCTACAAATACACACTTCTAATAAATCATTCTGTCAGTTAGACAGTAACATTTACATATCACCCTTCCAATTCCTAATTGGCTAATCAGTTGCAAGACCAAATTACATAGTACTGAAGGCAATAAAAAACATAAGCATGTAAACAATATCACAATGGTCCATTGTTCTGCCAAGCTTACCCCGCTTAAACACACTATTTCTATTTGGATAAAGAAAGCTTTCATAATGATACCACTTTTATGAAGGCCCTAATCAAGCAAAACTAACAAAGACAATATTTTGTTTAGGGATCTATCCTGCTAAAAAAGCAGGAGGAGAAAAACACAAAATTCAGGATTGCAGCTACTTCAGGGCAGGAGGCAAAATTATAGTCTGGGAAAGTAGCATGATATGGAAAACAGCAGTAGAGGTAAAATTAGCTTTAAAAACTTATGCACATATCACATATACTATTTTATGTTTATTATGTATTCCATGGTTAACTTTTTAATAATCCTTCTCTTGCTTAGAATGTAGTGTGCCCTAGGAAACAGAGCACAGCTAGTTTGGCTAATGCAGAGAGTATCGATACTCATTATTAGTTAGAAACTCCTTTGAAAGCTCTTTGATCTTTACAGTATTTCCGGCTGAAAAGTTTATGAAGCTTTCTGCAGTAGTAGCAGCACATAAAAAGAGCTGCTGATATTTACTACTTTTTAGTAAAAAACAAATGTGGCCATTTTTCATGGAATCAGAAAATATTATATGGTTACTATCCTAAAATGTTAAGTGAAAACTGATTACTTTTTTAAATCAAAAACTCTTCACTGAAATGTTTCCAAGATCTGAAGTTAGTTAAAATTATTTTTTTGAGTTATGCACTTTAGCCAATATGAAGATGGTTCTCTGATCTTTGGCAGTTTCTCAAACAAAAGAATATTAGTTGATCATTTTCATCACATAATTAGTGTAGTAGCTACCCAGATAGACTGAAATTTTCAAGAGCTAAATACAGCTGCTGAATGGTTTGCATTTTTTAGTCTAATTCAAATAAATGAGATACCCATGGGAAAAAAAGTGCACAGAAGATGCTAACAAAAATCCAATTAATCCATAAGAACAGCACACCCTGAAGTTGTACAACACAGAAGTCTTGGAAGATGGTGATATTTATTTAGATATAGAACAAGGGAGCAGAAGCAGGTTTGAAAGGTAAAATCAGTAAAAGTTTTTTTAACATAAGTTTGAAAAGCAGGTGGTTAGATATAAGAATACAGAGCTCAAGAGAGACTGTGGCTCAAAAGATAAATTTAGGGGACCATCATCACATAGAATGTATTTAAAGCTGCCATAATGCTAGGTGAGTTCCTTTGAGGTAGTGAATGTAGACTATAAGGGGAAGCTGCTTTAGGACTGATTTTTCAGGAATTCAACATTGAGAGGTTAAGAAGAGGAAGAGGAACAAGTAAGGGAGGTTAAGAAGAAACAGAAAACAGCCAGAATGGTCAGAAGAAAGCTAAGAGAGTGACGCTTCCCAGAATCCAAGTTTTAAGGAAATGTTTCAAGAAAAACAAGATTATTTACTAGCCTAGTTATTTCTGAGAGTTATTTAAGTAAGAAATCAGAAGTAGCCTCTGTATGTGTTGACATGGTGGTCACTGATGAGCTTGATTAGACCTCTTTCACTGGAGCAGAGTGTGTTTCAGAGAGAATGGAGGAAGAGGAAGTGGAAATCGGAAGCATAACTTCTTCTGAGGAGTTTTGCTGAAAACAGAACCAGAGAAATAGAGGAGTGGCACTAGGAGATTTAAGACAAAGATAAATCTTGTTTTTGTCTTGTTTTGTGTAAGATGGGAGATAGCACACTATGTTTGTGGACTGATGGAAATAAAGCAGTTGAAATTGAAAACTGTGTAATATAGGAGGGAGGAGAGATACTCTGAGTAATAAAATGCTCAATTAGGCACGAGGTTATAGATTCCAGTGTATACATGGGAGCATTGTCCTAAGAAGCACAGACACTTCCTCTATTGCAATAGGAGAGAAAGTGTAGTAGAGTTTCACATGGAGGTAGTTTGAGAAATTTGATGATGGGAGAATGTAGAAGACTCCTCCAGTTGCTTTTGTTGTCTTATACTGAAACAAGCAGCAAGGGCATAATGCCCTTTGGAAAATATGAAGATTGTTTTCTGAGTAAAAGAGACAGCTGAGTGAGAGGGTTAAAGAGGAGAGAGGAAAGTGGATGAAAGAGGCATTGTGAGAATCAAAGATAAAACTGCCTAGGTAAGTGTAGTAGGTGGTTGGTTAGCACAGCACGGAACACTCACTGGATTTTTGTGGTCATAAACAACAAGCAAAATCACACAGGAGGCTTCTATGATTTTCTTCAATCATGCTTAGCTGCTAGGGTGCAGGCATGAGTATGCAAGTAGTTGAGTTTAATCAGGACTATAGATTTTCCGAGTGAGTAAGATTGAAGGTAAACAGGATATGGTGAGGATATGCTGGGGTATGCTTATAAAGTTGCGCCATGTACTCTAAGCCACTAAGAAAAATAAATGAAGAAATGAGGGGATGTAGGATTAAGAAAGGTGATAAGGTCTAAATTTTTTGCTACAGCAGAATATCTGATACATTCTCCCACTGCAAAGTAACAGAGCAAGCCTTGCTTCAGCAAAAAGCAAGGGAGATTCCATTTGATAGGCATTCTCCTAGGGAAAAACAAAACAAAACAAAACTTCACTTTTCCTTTACAATTTAAATCTGCTGGTACAGTGCTATTCCCTTCCTATTTTTTAAATATCAAATTAGGTCATATAATAATGGCTTTCTGTGGTAACCAGATATTGGTCTTATATGTTTATTACATTCAAGCTATGAGTTTAATTTGTGCCAATATATATAGAAAAATCACATGTATTGGAAGAAAAAAATCATTTTAAAATTATAATGCTAGGTTAACTTTCAATAAAAATATAAAGTAGAAATAAAGCAATTGCAACTATATTACAGTATCAATGACACATTCCTATTAACCTCTGACATACTTGATAGAGATCTGTATCCGGATTGAAAGATATTCCTTTTTTAAAATCATTTTTTAAAGACAAAAGAGTCATTAAGAAACTGCGTATCAATTATTAATATATACTTATCTATTGGCCACCCATATCAGCATGGCACTCTGATACTGTACCCATAAATGAAATCTCAGGGGAATTCCCACTGTAAGCTATTAAGGCTAAGTTTATTCACAGTGACAATAATACAACCCTCTTCATCTTCTCTTTTTGATTCTGGTATTTAAAACCACAATCTAGTAGCAAGAAGAGAAGCCATCTGATTGGGTAAGGTCTTTAAAATAACTTAGTAACTCTCACACTAGATAGGCCTAAATTAGACTGCAATTTACCTTTGAAACTGACCAATCATAAAAGCATACTAAAAGTTCAGAAGAGATACTTTAGCCAGCTTAAGCATATCAATTTATATTCATTTGTGTAAACAGCAATGAAGGCAGGAAAAGCCCATATTCAGATTAGTACCTTCGGGTGCTAATTAACAAATAATTCTTAAGCACTCATTAAAGTAGTATCTCTGTAGGAAACATTTGGACAGATTATTTCTCAGTATCTTTAACCTGGAAAACAGCATTAAAAAGTATCTGTAATTAAAACCACGCTATTTGAGCTCAATTTTTGACCAATATCTGCACTGGTAACATTTTAGTTTTTAATTGAACTATTGCTTGTAATCCAAACAAATCCTAACAAAATCTTTAGACTTGACCTTATAATCAATCCGTTTCACAAATAACACAAGTTTTATATCATTTCTACTTCATTCTTGAATTTTTTCATTTTAACTCCTTTCTTGGCTTATTCAATTAAAATGCAGAGATAAATAGAATGAAAAAAGAAGACGAAGTATATGGACTGTAGTTTCTGTAAACTTATATAACTAATAATACATTTTAATTATCTTAGGAAGACAACTTGGTTAGGTATAAAATTTTTAGAAGACATAATTTTCGCCTCAAAATTCTGTAGGTGTTGCTCTCTTCTGTTACTTTCTTTGACTCAGAGTCTAAATAATACATAATAAATTTAGATGACTCAAAGAATTGTAATTTTTGCTCTTTACTAGGTAACTTTCTGGAGTGCTCTTTGTGTATGTTTTATTTGGCTTTTCATTCATGGTTACTTATATGATAGCTAATCATTATTTTAAACCCAAACTTTGCCAGGATGACTCCAGTTATATGTCATTTCTTATTTATTTTCCTGAAAGGCAATTCATCTTTCAATATATATACTCTAGTCTTTTATCTTTTTTTGTCCCCTGCACTAAGAATTTTCTTCAATTTTGTTTTATTATTTGTTTCTAATTACCATAGTTTATTATTCAGGAATAATCAATAATTGTTACTGAAGTGCCATTCTCTTTACTTCACAGTTTCTCTTTCATTATTTTCTTTTTCCTTTTCTTGTAAATTCTGAAAAATTTCTTTAGTTTGTTCTCCATCACACTGATCTGATTTCCCATAGCATCAATTTCACTTTTTATTGTCCCCATTGTGGATGTTAATTTTACTCTTACATTTCCTTTTTAGTTTTTGCCATTGCATTTTTAGACTCTTGCAATTAACCTCATCTCATCCACTCCCCATTTCAGCCCATCCTGCTGCCTTTTCATTTCTTAATTCTCAACTCATGGCATCATGCTCTGTTCTACTGAGACTATACCTTTTTCACTCTAGTGAGGATTCTGAACAGTTTTCTAAACTTTTTTGTTTCCTATTATAAATGCTTTTCACTGGTGTTCTCTTCTTGAGAGTTTTCAGTTTGATATATATTTCATTTGTTCTACAGTCATTTTCAATGGTGGCATAAAGTTGTTATTTTTTTTCCTATTCACTCAACCTGGAGCAAGAAAATATTTTTCTAATGCTAGTATTAATGTTTTTCAATAGATAGGATATGGGGACTTATCTAGGGGTCATGTTTTTATTTGAGTGCTATTCTAGTCCAAGAGCTGTGATTGAAAATGTTTGTATGTACAATTGTAGCTCAATTTGGTACAACAATGCTTTTTAGGTCTCCATGCCACAAACCTCAGCTCTATTGAGAAGGTATTTTCCCCTACTCAGCGAATGGTTCTCTCACTCTGAAGCAATGGAGTACATAAAATAGAAAACTACAAACCTAAATCTACACTGCTGCTAATTCTTCCCATTAGCAACAACCTACAACACTTTATTTGTGTCTATTACATCTCCCAGGATGTAACTCACTTCTGTTAGTGCTTTACTATTTCTTCCTACCCAGTCATTTTCTGGGTTTCTGTCACCAATTTGGCAACACATTAGCTGCCTCCCAGAAATGGAAAGAAGTCTTTCTAGATACTTTCATCTCTGAGTCAAGCAGAAAAGAGTCTTACGGCCACCATCTCAGATTTTAGAAAAGCAGATATGGGGGGGCCACCAATCACATAGAGGCACACCTCATTTTACTGCACTCAACACACAGATACTGTAGTTTTGTTTTGTTTCTAACAAATTAAAGGTTTTGTGGCAACCCTACATCAACCAACGGTATCAGTGGCATTTTTCCAACAGCATATGCTTACTTCCTGTCTCTGTGTCACATTCTGGTAATCCTTGCAACATTTCAAACTTTTTCATTATTTTTTTTTGAAAGAAAGAAAAAGAGAGAAAAGAAAGAAAGAAAGAGTAAAAGAAAGAAAAAAAAGAATGTAAGAGAGAAAGAAAGAGGAAGAGAAAGAGGGAGAGAGAACAGGATTCTTGTTCTATTGCCCAGGCTGGAATGCAGTCTAAAAATGGGTATTAAAAACCTCTATTATGCCAATAATTGTGCTTAACAATGGAGACAGGAAGGAATAAGAGATGAAAATAACAAACAAGCAGCCAACCAATATTTTATTTAAACCTGTGAAATGCTATGCGATTGCTGAGGAGTGATTTACTTCCAATTATGTGGTCACTTTTAAAA
>CAUYLG010002040.1:0-80887 GCA_963573385.1 Cacajao melanocephalus | reverse complement strand
TTCCATTCCATTCTCCATGCCATTCTATTCCATTCTCCATTTCATTCTATTCCAATCCATTCAATTCCATTCTCCATTCCATTGCATTCCATTGAATTCCATTCTCCAGTCCATTCCATTCCATTCTATTCTCCAGTACATTCCATTCACCATTCCATTTCATTAAATTCCATTCCATTCCATTCCATTCCATTCCATTCTCCATTCCATTCCATTCCTTTCTTTGTTCCATTCCATTCCATTCTCTATTCCATTCCATTCCATTCCGTTCCATTCCATTGTATTCTATTCTCCATTCCATTGCATTCCTTTCCATATCATTGCGTTCCATTCCATCCTCCATTCCATTGTATTCTCTTCTATTCTGTTTTCCATTCCATTTATTTTTGTGCATTAAATTCTCCATTTCATTGCATTCTATTGCAATCTCCATTCCATTCCATTCCATTCCATTCTATTCTATTCCATTCCATTTTCCATTCCATTCTATTCCATTGAATTCTCAATTCCATTCTATTCCATTGCATTCCATTCTCCATTCCACTGCATTCCATTCAATTCTCCATTCCATTCTGTTCTCCATTCCATTCCATTAAATTCTGAATTCAATTCTGCAGTCCATTCCATTCCATTCCATTGCATTACTTTGCATTCAATTCTCAATTCTATTCTATTCCATTGCATTCCATTCTACATTCTTTTGCATTGCATTCCATTCTCCATTTTATTTCATTCCATTTTCCATTCCATTCCATTCCATTCCATTCCATTCCATTCTCCATTAAATTCTCCATTCCGTTCCATTGCATTCCATTCCTTTCCATTCCATTCTACTTTCCATTTCATTCCATTCATTTCCATTTAATTCCGTTCCATTCCATTCTATTCTCCTTTCCATTTGATTTTCTTCCATTCCATTCCTTTCCATTACATTCTCCATTCCATTCCATTCCATTCCATTCCATTTTGCATTCCTTTCAAGTTCATTCTCCATTCCATTCCATTCAATTTCATTCCATTCCATTCTATTCCATTCCATTGCAATCTCCATTCCATTCCATTCTCCATTCCATTCCATTCCATTGCATTGCACATTCCATTCCATTCAATTCCATTCTCCATTCCATTCCATTCCATTCCATTCCATTCCATTTCATTCCATTCTCCGTTCTATTCCCTTCTACTCCATTCCATTCCATTTCATTCGATCCCGTTCCATTCCAATCCATTCCATTCCATTCCATTCTTTTCTCCATTCTATTCCATTCTCCGTTCCATTCTATTGCATTCTATTCCTTTCCATTACATTCTCTATTACATTCCATTCCATTCTCCATTCCATTCCATTCCAGTCTTCATTCCATTGTATTCCTTTCTATTCCATTCTCCATTCCATTCCAATCCATTGCATTCTCTTCCATTCCTTTCCTTTGTATTCCATTCTCTATTCCATTGTATTTCAATCCACTCGTTTCCATTCTCCATTCCATTCCTTTCCATTGCATTCCATTCCATTCAGCATTCCATTCCATTCCATTTTCTATTCCATTCTATTCTATTGAACTCTCAATTCCATTCTATTCCATTGCATTCCATTCTCCATTCCACTGCATTCCATTCAATTCTCCATTGCATTCCGTTCTCCATTCCATTCCATTAAATTCCCCATTCAATTCTGCAGTCCATTCCATTCCCTTACATTGCATTCAATTCTCAATTGCATTCTATTCCATTGCATTCCATTCTCCGTTCCTTTGCATTGCATTCCATTCTCCATTCCATTTCATTCTATTCTCCATTCCATTCCATACCATTCTCCATTGCATTCCATTCCATTCTCCATTAAATTCTCCATTCCGTTCCATTGCATTCCATTCTTTCCATTCCATTCTACTTTCCATTTCATTCCATTCTTTTCCATTTAATTCCGTTCCTTTCCATTCCATTCTCCTTTCCATTCGATTTTCTTCCATTCCATTCCTTACCGTTGCATTCTGCATTCCATTCCATTCCATTCCATTCTCCATTCCTTTCAAGTCCATTCTCCGTTCCATTCCAATGCATTCAATTTCATTCCATTCCATTCTATTCCATTCCATTCCAATCTCCATTCTTTCCATTCTCCACTCCATTCCATTCCATTGCATTCCACATTTCATTCATTCAATTCCATTCTCCATTCCATTCCATTCCATTCCATTCCATTCCATTCTTTTCCATTCCATTTCATTGCATTCTCCGTTTCATTCCCTTCTACTCCTTTCCATTCCATTTCATTCCATCCCGTTCCATTCCAATCCATTCCATTATTTTCTCCATTCCATTCCATTCTCCGTTCCATTTTATTGCATTCTATTCCTTTCCATTATATTCTCTATTTCATTCAATTCCAGTCTCCATTCCATTCCATTCCATTGTATTCTCTTCCATTCCTTTCCTTTGTATTCCATTCTCCATTCCATTGTTTTCCAATCCATAAGATTCCATTCTCCATTGCATTCCATTCCATTTCATTCCATTCCATTCCATTCTCCATTCCTTTCTGTTCCATTCCATTCTATTCTCCATTCTATTGCATTCCAATGCATTCCATTCTCCAATCCATTCCATTAAACTCCATTCCATTCCATTCCATTCTCCATTCCATTGCATTCCATTCTATTCCATTCCATTCCATTCTCTATTCCATTCCATTCCATTGCATTCCATTCTATTCCATTCCATTCCAATCTCCATTCCATTCCATTCCATTGCATTCCACATTCCATTCCATTCAATTCCATTCTCCATTCCATTCCATTTCATTTCTTTCCATTTCATTCTCCATTCCATTCCATTCCACTCCATACCATTCCATTCCATTCAATTCTCCTTTCCATTCCATTCCATTAAATTCTATTCCATTCCATTCCATCCCATTCTCCATTCCATTCTCAATTCCTTTCTACTCCAACCATAATTCCATTCCATTCCATTCCATTCCATTGAATTCTATTCCATTCCATTGAATTCCATCCCATTCCATTCTCCATTCCATTCCATTCCCTTTCCTTCCATTCCATTCCATTCCATTCCATTCCATTCCATTCCTTTCCATTCCATTCCATTCTCCATTCCATTCCATTCCATTCTCCATTCCCTTCCAATCCATTCTCCATTCCATTCCCTTTCACATTCCATTGCATTCCAATCTATTCTCAATTGCATTCCATTCTCCATTCTATTCTTCATTCGATTCCATTGCATTCCATTCCATTCCATTCCATTTTACATTCCATTGGATTCCATTCCATTTCATTAAATTCTCCATTCCATTCCATTCCATTCCATTCCATTCCATTCCATTCCATTCCATTTCATTCTACATTCCATTACATTGCTTTTCATTCCATTCCTTATCATTCCATTCCATTCAATTCTCCATTCTCTTTCATTCCTTTCTATTCCATTCCATTCTCCACTCCATTCCATTACTTTAAGTTCCATTCCTTTCCTTTCCATTCCATTCCATTCCATCCTCCATTCCATTCCATTTCATTCCATTTGTTTCCATTCCATTCTCCATTCCATTCCATTCTCCATTCCATTCCATTCCACTCATTTCCTTTCCATTCTCCATTCCATTCCATTCTCCATTCCATTCTCCATTTCTTTCCACTCCAAATAACATTCCATTCTATTCCATTCCATTGCATTTCATCTCCTTCCATTCTCCGTTCCTTTCCATTCCCTTTCCTTCCAGTCCATTGCATTCCATTCCATTCCATTCCATTCCCTTCTATTCTCCATTCCCTTCCATTCCATTCTCCATTCCATTCCATTCCATTACCTTCTTCATTATGTTCCATTCCATTCTATTCTCAATTGCATTACATTCTCCATTCCATTCTCCATTATATTACATTGCATTCCGTTCTCCATTCCATTGGATTCCACTCCATTTCATTAAATTCTCCATTCTATTTTATTCCATTCCATTCATTTCCATTCTACATTCCATTCCAAACCATTCCATTCCATTCCATTCCATTCTCCATTCTATTTCATTCCTTTCCATTCCATTCCATTCCATTCCATTGTATTAAGTACCATTCCTTTCTTTCATTCTATTCCTTTCTCCATTCCATTGCATTCCATTATATTCCATTCCATTCCATTTGTTTCCATTCCTTTCTTCTTTCCATTCAATTCTCCATTCCATTGCATTGCTTTTCCATTCCATTCAATACCATTCTCCATTCGTTTCCATTCCATTCTCCATTCCATTCCATTCCATTCCATTCTATTGCTTTCCTTTCCACTTAATTCTAGTCTGTTTTCCATTCCATTCTATGGCATTCCATTCTCTTTTCCATTCCATTCCATTCCATTCCATTCCATTGCATTCTCCATTCCATTCTATTGCATTCTATTCCGTTCCAATCCATTCTCCATTTCAATTCCATTCTCCGTTCTGTTCCATTCCATTCCATTCCATTCTCCATTCCATTCCATTCCATTCTCCATTCCATTCCATTCCATTTTCCATTCCATTCTATTGTATTTAATTCTCAATTCCATTCTATTCCATTGCATTCCATTCTCCTTTCCACTGCATTCCATTCAATTCTCCATTCCATTCTGTTCTCCATTCTATTCCATTAAATTCTCCATTCAATTCTGCAGTCCATTCCATTCCATTCCATTCCATTACTTTACATTCAATTCTCAATTCCATTCTAGTCCATTGCATTCCATTCTCGATTCCTTTGCATTGCATTCCATTCTCCATTCCATTTCATTCCATTCTCCATTCCATTCCATTCCATTCTCCATTCCATTCTATTCCATTCTTCATTTCATTCTATTCCAATCCATTCGATTCCATTCTCCATTCCATTGCATTCCATTAAATTCCATTCTCCAGTCCATTCTATTCTCCAGTACATTCCATTCACCATTCCATTTCATTAAATTCCATTCCATTCCATTCCATTCTTCGTTCCATTCCATTCCATTCTCTATTCCATTCCTTTCCATTCCATTACATTCCATTCTTCTTTCCATTCCTTTCCATTCTCTGTTCCATTCCTTTCCATTCCATTCCATTCCATTGTATTGTATTCTCCATTCCATTGCATTACTTTCTGTATCATTGCGTTCCTTTCCATTCTCCATTCCATTGTATTCTATTCTATTCTGTATTCTATTCCATTCTTTTCTTTGCATTAAATTCTCCATTTCATTGCATTCTACTGCAATCTCCATTCCATTCCATTCCATTCCATTTTCCATTCCACTCTATTCCTTTGAATTATCAATTCCATTCTATTCCATTGCATTCCATTCTCCATTCCACTGCATTCCATTCAATTCTCCATTCCATTCAGTTCTCCATTCCATTCAGTTCTCCATTCCATTCCATTAAATTCTTCAATCAATTCTGCAGTCCATTCCATTCCATCCAATTCCATTACTTTGCATTCAATTCTGAATTCCATTCTATTCCATTGCATTCCATTCTCCATTCCTTTGCATTGCATTCTATTCTCCATTCCATTGGATTCCACTCCATTTCATTAAATTCTCCATTGTATTCTATTCCATTCCATTCATTTTCTTTCTACATTCCATTCGATTCCAAATCATTCCCTTTCATTCCATTCTCCATTCTGTTTTATTTTTTTCCATTCCATTCTCCATTCCATTCCATTATATTAAGTACCATTCCTTTCTTCCATTCTATTACATTCTCCATTCCATTGCATTCCATTAAATTCCATTCCATTTTATTTGTTTCCATTCCATTCTTCTTTCCATTCAATTCTAAATTCCATTGCATTGCTTTCCATTCCATTCAATTCCATTCTCCATTCTTTTCCATTCCATCCAATTACATTCCATTCCATTCACCATTCCATTCCATTCCATTACATTCTATCGCTTTCCATTCCACTTAATTCCAATCTGTTTTCCATTCCATTCCATGCCATTCCATTCTCTTTTAAATTTCGTTCCATTCCATTCCATAACATTCCATTCCATTCCATTCTGCATTCCATTCTATTGCATTCTATTCCGTTCCAGTCCATTCTCCATTTCAATTCCATTCTCCGTTCCGTTACGTTCCATTCCATTCCATTCCATTCTCCATTCCATTCCATTCCATTCTCCATGCCATTCAATTCCATTCTCCATTTCATTCTATTAAAATCCATTCAATTCCATTCTCCATTCCATTAAATTCCATTCTCCAGTCCATTCCATTCCATTTTATTCTCCAGTACATTCCATTCACCATTCCATTTCATTAAATTCCATTGCATTCTATTCCATTCCATTCCATTCCATTCCATTCCATTCCATTCTTCGTTCCATTCCATTCCATTCTCTATTCCATTCCTTTCCATTCCTTTCCATTCCATTGTATTGTGTTCTCCATTCCATTGCATTCCTTTCCATATCATTGCGTTCCATTCCATTCTCCATTCCATTGTATTCTATTCCATTCTGTATTCTATTCCATTCATTTCTGTGCATTAAATTCTCCATTTCATTGCATTCTATTGCAATCTCCATTCCATTCCATTCCATTCCATTCCATTCCATTCCATTTTCCAGTCCATTCTATTCCATTGAATTCTGAATTCCATTCTATCGCATTGCATTCCATTCTCCATTCCACTGCATTCCATTCAATTCTCCATTCCATTCCGTTCTTCATTTCATTCCATTCCATTAAATTCTGAATTCAATTCTGCAGTCCATTCCATTCCATTCCATTCCATTCTCCATTAAATTCTTCGTTCCGTTCTATTGCATTCCATTCCTTTCCATTCCATTGTACTTTCCATTTCATTCCATTCATTTCCATTTAATTCTGTTCCATTCCATTCCATTCTCCTTTCCATACCATTTTCTTCCATTTCATTCCATTCCATTCTGTTCTCCATTCCATTCCATTAAATTCGCCCTTCAATTCTGCTGTCCATTCTATTCAATTCTATTCCATTACTTTGCATTCAATTCTCAATTCTATTCCATTGCATTGCATTCCATTCTCCATTCCTTTGCATTGCATTCCATTACTTTGCATTCAATTCTCAATTCCATTCTATTCTATTGCATTCCATTCTCCATTCCTTTGCATTGCATTCCATTCTACATTCCATTTCATTCCATTCTCCATTCCATTCCATTCCGTTCTCCATTCCATTCCATTAAATTCTCCATTCAATTCTGCAGTCCATTCCATTCCATTCCATTACTTGGCCTTCAATTCTCAATTCCAATATATTCCATTGCATTCCATTCTCCATTCCTTTGCATTGCATTCCATTCTACATTCCATTTCATTCCATTCTCCATTCCATTTCATTCCATTCTCCATTCCATTCCATTCTATTCTCCATTAAATTCTCCATTCCGTTCCATTGCATTCCATTCCTTTCCATTCCATTCTACTTTCCATTTCATTCCATTCATTTCCATTTAATTCTGTTCCATTCCATTCCATTCTCCTTTCCATACGATTTTCTTCCATTTCATTCCTTTCCATTGCATTCTCCATTCCATTCCATTCCATTCCATTCTCCATTCCTTTCAAGTCCATTTTCCATTCCATTCCATTCCATTCCATTCTATTCCATTCCATTCCAATATCCATTCCATTCCATTCTCCATTCCATTCCATTCCATTCTATTCCATTCCATTTCATTCCATTCTCCGTTCCATTCCCTTCTACTCCATTCCATTCCATTTCATTCCATCCCGTTCCATTCCAATCCATTCCATTCCATTCCATTCTAGTCTCCATTCCATTCCATTCTCCGTTCCATTCTATTGCATTCTATTCCTTTATATTACATTCTTTATTTCATTCCATTCCATTCTCCATTCCATTCCATTCCAATCTTCATTCCATTCCTTTCCATTCCTTTCTATTCCATTCTCCATTCCGTTCCATTCCTTTCTATTTCGTTCTCCATTCCATTCCATTGCATTCTCTTCCATTCCTTTCCTTTGTATTCCATTCTCCATTCCATTGTATTCCAATCCATTCGATTCCATTCTCCATTCCATTCCCTTCCATTTCATTCCATTCCATTCCATTCTCCACTCTATTGCATTCCATTTCATTCCATTCTCCATTCCATTTCATTAAACTCCATTCCATTCCATTCGATTCTCCATTCCATTCCAGTCCATTGCATTCCATTCTCCATTCCATTGTGTTCCATTCCATTCTCCATTCCATTGCATTCTATTCCATTCTCCATTCCCTTCCAGTCATTCCTCTGCATTCCATTTTCCATACCTTTGCATTCTCCATTCCTTTCCATTCCTTTTGATTTCATTCCTTTCCATTCCATTCCATTTTCTATTCCATTCTGTTCCATTACATTGCATTCAATTCTCAATTCCATTCTACTCCATTGCATTCCATTCTCCATTCCATTGCATTCCATTCTATTCTACATTCCATTCCGTTCTCCATTCCATTCCATTCCATTTCATTCAATTCTCCATTCAATTCTCCATTCCATTCCATTGTATTCCATTCCATTACACTTTCCATTCCATTCCTCTTTCCATTCCATTCCACTTTCCGTTCCATTCTGCTCCATTCCATTCCCTTCCGTTCTCCATTCCATCCGTTCCATTCCATTTCTTTCAAGTTGATTCTTCATTCCATTCCATTCCGTTCCATTTTCCATTCCATTCCATTCCATTCCATTCCATTCCATTCCATTCCACTCTCCATTCTATTCCATTCCTTTCCATTTTCCGTTGCATTCCATTCTACTCCATTCTGCATTGCATTCCTTTACAGTCCATTCTCCTTTTCATTCCATTCCATTCCCTTTCATTCTATTTCATTTCCTGTTCGTTTCTATTCCATTCCAATCAGAGTTCCATTGTTCATTCCCTTCCATTCCATTCTCCGTTCCATTCTTCATTCCTTTCCATTCTATACCATTCTAAATTCCATTCCATTCTCCTTTAAATTCCCTTCCGTTCTACATTGAATTCCATTTTCTTCTCCATTTCATTCCATTGGATTCCTTTCTACTTTCCATTCCATTCCACTCCATTCTCTGTTCCATTCCATTCCCCATTTCATTCTCCGTTCCTTTCCATTCTCCATTCCATTTCCCCTTCTATACCATTCCATTCCATTCTGCATTCTATTCTCCATTTCTATCCATTCCATTTTCTATTCCATTCATTTCTCCATTCCATTCCATTCTCCATTTCATTCCATTCCTTTCCATTTTCTATTCCATTACATTGAATTTTCCAGTTCATTCCATTCCATTCTCCACTCCATTCCATTCCATTCCATTCCACTCCATTTTCCAGTCTATTCCTTGATATTCTCTTCTCAATTCGATTAAAAGCTCCCTTCTATTCTTCATTCAGTTTTCTCTTCCGTTCCATTCCATGCTCCGTTCCATACTATGCCATTCATTTCAATTCTCCATTCCATTCTATGCCCCATTCCATTCCATGCTACATTCCATTCCATGCTACATTCCATTCCATGCTCCATGCCATGCCATGCTACATTCCATTCCATTCTATTCCGTTCCATTCCGTTTCATGCTCCATTCCATTCCATGTTCCATTCCATTCAATGCTCCATTCCATTCCATTCTGTTCCATTCCATTTCATGCTCCATTCCATTCCATGCTCCATTCCATTCAATGCTCCATTCAAATCCATGTTCCAATCGATTGCATTCCATTCCATTCCATGATCCATACCATTCCAGGCTCCATTCAATTGAATTCCATTCAATTCCATTCCATATTCCATTGCATTCCATGCTCCATTCCATTCCATGTGATTTTTTCCATGCTTCATTCCATTCCATGCTCCTTTCCATTCCATTCCATTCCATTTCATGCTCCATTCCATTCCATGCTCCATTCCATTCCATTCCATTCCATTCTCCATTCCATTCCATGCTCCATTCCATTCAATGCTCCATTCAAATCCATGTTCCAATCGATTGCATTACATTCCATTCCATGCTCCATTCCATTCCAGTCTCCATTCCATTGCATTCCATTCCATTCCATGCTCGATTCCATTCCATGCTCTATTTCATTCCCATTTCCATTTCCATTTCTGTTTCCATGACCATTTCCATTTCCATTTCCATTCCATTCTCCATTACATTCCATTTTCCATTCCATTCTCCATTCCATTCCATTCCATTAAGTTCCATTCCATTCTCCATTCCATTTAATTCTCAATTCCATTCCATTCTATTCCATTATCCACTCAGTTCCATTCAATTCTCCATTCCATTCCCTTCCATTGCATTCTCCATTCCATTCAATTCCATTCTCCATTCCATTCCATTCCATTCTCCATTCCATTCTATTCCAATTCATTTGATACCATTCCCTATTCCATTCCCTTCGTTTCATTTCATTCCATTCTCCATTCCATTCCATTGCATTCCATTCTGTATTCCATTGCATTCCATTGCATTCCATTCCATTCCATTCCATTCTCTATTCCATTCCATTCCATTCCTTTCCATTTCATTCTCCATTCCATTCCCTTCCACTCCACTCCATTCCATTCCATTCCATTCCATTCTCCATTCCATTCCATTCCATTAAATTCGATTCCATTCTCCGTTCCATTCTCGATTCCTTTCTACTCCAACCGTAATTCCATTCCATTCCATTCCATTGAATTCCATTCCATTCCATTCCATCCCATTCCATTCTCCATTGCATTCCATTCCATTCCATTCCATTCCCTTTCCTTCCATTCCATTCCATTCCATTCCATTCCATTCCATTCCATTCCATTCCTTTCCATTCTATTTTCCATTCTATTCCATTCCATTCTCCATTTCATACCATTCAGTTCCATTCTCCATTCCATTAAATTCCATTATATTCCATTCTCCATTCCATTCCATTCTCATTTCCATTCCATTCCATTCTCCATTCCATTCCATTCCATTCCATTGTCCATTCCGTTCCATTTTATTACAATCTCCATTCCATTCTATTCCATTCTCTTCTCCATTCCACTTCATTCCATTCTCCATTCCATTCCATTCTTCATTCCATTCCCTTCTCCATTCCATTCCATTCTCCATTCCATTCCATGCAATTCCGTTCTCTGTTCCATTCCATTCCATTCCATTCCATTCCATTCCATTCCATTCCATTCCATTCCATTCCTTGTTCCATTCACTGTTCCATACCATTCTCCATTCCATTCCATCATTATTTCATTCCATTCCATTCTCCATTCCATTGCATTCCATTCCATTCTCCGTTCCATTCCATTCTACCCCATTTCCTGTTCCATTCCATTTCACACCATTCTCCCATTTCATTCCACTCCATTCTCTATTCCATTCCATTCCATGCTCCGTTCCATTCCACTGCATTCGATTCTCATTTTTATTCCATTCCATTCCATTGTTCATTTCTTTCCATTCTTCATTCCATTCCATTACATTCTATTCTTTGTTCAGTTCTCCGTTCCATACAACTCTCCTTTCCATTCCATTCTCAATTCCATTCCAAACCATTCTCCATTTCAATGCATTAAATTCCATTCTCCCTTCCATTTCATTCCATTCAATTCTCTCTTACATGCCATTCCACTCCATACTCTGTTTCAATCCATTCCACACCATTCTCCATTCCATTCTGTTGTAGCCTTTCCGTTCTCTGTTTAGTGCTCCCTTCCATTCCGTTCCATGCTCCATTCCATTCTCCACTCCATTCTATGCTCCATTCAATACCATGCTCCATTGAATTCCATTCAATTCCATTCCATATTCCATTGCATTCCATGCTCCATTCCATTCCATGTGATTCTATTCCATGCTTCATTCCATTCCATGCTCCTTTCCATTCCATTCCATTCCATTTCATGCTCCATTCCATTCCATTCTCCATTCCATTCCATTGCTCCATTCCACTCTGTGCTGCATTCCATTCCATCCTCCATTCCATTTTATTCCATTCCATTCTGTTTCATGCTCCATTCCATTCCATGCTCCATTTCATTCCATGCTCCATTCCATTCAATGCTCCATTCAAATCCATGTTCCAATCGATTGCATTCCATTCCATTCCATGCTCCATTCCATTCCAGGCTCCATTCCATTGCATTCCATTCCATTCCATGCTCCATTCCATTCCATGCTCTATTTCATTCCCATTTCCATTTCCATTTCTGTTTCCATTACCATTTCCATTTCCATTTCCATTCCATTCTCCATTACATTCCATTTTCCATTCCATTCTCCATTCCATTCCTTTCCATTAAATTCCATTCCATTCTCCATTCCATTTAATTCTCAATTCCATTCTATTCTATTCCATTCTCAATTCAGTTCCATTCAATTCTCTATTCCATTCCCTTTCATTGCATTCTCCATTCCATTCAATTCCATTCTCTATTCCATTCCATTCCATTCTATTCCAATCCATTCGATTCCATTCCCCATTCCATTCCATTCCATACCCTTCGTTTCATTCCATTCCATTCTCCATTCCATTCCATTCCATTCCATTCCATTCCATTCCGTTCCATTCCATTCCATTACATTCCATTCAATTCCATTCTCCATTCCATTCTATTGCATTCTATTCCGTTCCAGTCCATTTTCCATTTCAATTCCATTCTCCGTTCCGTTGCGTTCCATTCCATTCTATTCCATTCTCCATTTCATTCTATTCCAATCCATTCAATTCCATTCTCCATTCCATTACATTCCATTCAATTCCATTTTCCAGTCCATTCCAGTCCTTTCTATTCTCCAGTATATTCCATTCACCATTCCATTTAATTAAATTCCATTGCATTCCATTCCATTCCATTCTTCGTTCCATTCCATTCCATTCTTTCCATTCCGTTCCATTCCATTGTATTCTATTCTCCATTCCATTGCATTCCTTTCCATATCGTTGCGTTCCATTCCATTCTCCATTCCATTGTATTCTATTCCATTCTGTATTCCATTCCATTCATTTCTGTGCATTAAATTCTCCATTTCTTTGCATTTTATTGCAATCTCCATTCCATTCCATTCCATTCCATTTTCCATTCCTTTCCATTTTCCATTCCAGTCTATTCCATTGAATTCTCAATTCCATTCTATTCCATTGCATTCCATTCTGCATTCCACTGCATTACATTCAATTCTCCATTCCATTCCGTTCTCCATTCCATTCCATTAAATTCTTCAATCAATCCTGCAGTCCATTCCATTAAATTCCATTCCATTACTTTGCATTCAATTCTCAATTCCATTCTATTCCTTTGCATTCTATTCTCTATTCCTTTGAATTGCATTCCATTCTCCATTCCATATCATTCCATTCTCCTTTCCATTCCATTCCATTCCATTCCATTCTCCATTAAATTCTGCATTCCGTTCCATTGCATTCCATTCCTTTCCATTCCATTCTACTTTCCATTTCATTCCATTCATTTCCATTTAATTCCGTTCCATTCCATTCCATTCTCCTTTCCATTCGATTTTCTTCCATTCCATTCCTTTCCATTGCCTTCTCCATTCCATTCAATTCCATTCCATTCTCCATTCCTTTCAAGTCCATTCTCCATTCCTTTCAATTCCATTCAATTTCATTCCATTCCATTCTATTCCATTCCATTCCAATCTCCATTCCGTTCCATTCTCCATTCCATTCCATTAAATTCCATTCTCCATTCCATTCCCTTCTATTCCATTCCATTCCATTTCATTCCATCCCGTTCCATTCCAGTCCATTCCATTCCATTCCGTTCTAGTCTCCATTCCATTCCATTCTCCATTCCATTCCTTTCCATTCCATTCCATTACATTGTATTCTATTCTCCATTCCATTGCATTCCTTTCCATATCATTGCGTTCCATTCCATTCTCCATTCCATTGTATTCCATTCCATTCTGTATTCCATTCCAGTCATTTCTGTGCATTAAATTCTCCATTTCATTGCATTCTATTGCAATCTCCATTCCATTCCATTCCATTACTTTGCATTCAATTCTAAATTCCATTCTATTCCATTGCATTCCATTCTCCATTCCTTTGCATTGCATTCCATTCTCCATTCCATTTCATTCCATTCTCCATTCCATTCCATTCCATTCCATTCCATTCCATTCTCCATTCCTTTCAAGTTTATTCTTCATTCCTTTCCATTCCATTCAATTTCATTCCATTCTCTTCTATTCCTTTCCATTCCAATCTCCATTCCATTCCATTCTCCATTCCATTCCATTCCATTGTATTCCACATTCCATTCCATTCAATTCCATTCTCCATTCCATTCCATTCCATTCTATTCCATTCCGTTTCATTCCATTTTCCATTCAATACCCTTCTACTCCATTCCATTCCATTTCATTCCATCCCGTTCCTTTCCAGTCCATTTCACTCTAGTCTCCATTCCACTCCATTCTCCATTCCATTCCTTTCCATTCCGTTCCATTCCATTGTATTCTATTCTCCATTCCATTGAATTCCTTTCCATATCATTGCGTTCCATTCCATTATCCATTCCATTCCATTCCATCCTCCATTCCATTCCATTTCATTCCATTTGTTTCCATTCCATTCTCCATTCCATTCCATTCTCCATTCCATTCCATTCTCCATTCGTGTCCATCCCATTCCTTTCCATTCCATTCCATTCCATTTTCCATTCAATTCCATTCTCTATTCCATTCCATTCCTTTCCATTCCACTGAATTCCAGTACGTTCTCCATTCCCTTCCATGCCATTCCATTCCATTACATTCACTTTTCCATTCCATTCCATTCCATTCTCCATTCCGTTACATTCCATCCTCCATTCCATTCCATTTCATTCCATTTGTTTCCATTCCATTCTCCATTCCATTCCATTCTCTTTTCCATTCCGTTCCATTCCATTCCATAACATTCCATTCCATTCCATTCTCCATTCCATTCAATTCCATTCTCCATTCCATTCTATTGCATTTTATTCTATTCCAGTCCATTCTCCATTTCAATTCCATTCTCCATTCCGTTCCGTTCCATTCCATTCCATTCCATTCTCCATTTTATTCTATTCCATTCTCCATTTCATTCTATTCCAATCCATTCGAGTCCATTCTCCATTGCATTCCCTTCATTTCATTCCATTCCATTCTCCATTTCATTGCATTCCATTATACATTCCATTGCATTCCACTCCATTGCATTCCATTCCATTCTCTATTCCGTTCCATTCCATTCTATTCCATTCCTTTCCATTTCATTCTCTATTCCATTCCCTTCTAGTACTTTCCATTCCATTCAATGCTCCATTCCATTCCATTCCGTTCCATTCCATTCAATTCTCCATTCCATTCCATTCTCCATTCCATTCTCCATTTCTTTCCACTCCAAACGACATTCCATTCCATTCCATTCCAGTGCATTCCATCTCATTCCATTTTCCATTCCATTCAATTCCCTTTTCTTCCATTCCATTCCATTCCATTCCATTCCATTCCATTCCATTCCATTCTCCATTCCATTACATTCCATTCCGTTCTCCATTCTCTTCCATTCCATTCTCCATTCCCTTCCATTCCATTCTCTTTTCCATTCTATTCCATTCCCTTCTTCATTCTGTTCCATTCCATTCTATTCTCTATTGTATTCCATTCTCCATTCCATTCTCCATTCTATTCAATTCCATTCCATTCTCCATTCCATTGGATTCCACTCCATTTCATTAAATTCTACATTCTATTCTATTCCATTCCATTCATTTCCATTCTCCTTTCCATTCCATTCCATTTCATGCCATTCCAAACCATTCCATTCCATTCCATTCTCCATTCTATTTCATTCCTTTCCATTCCATTCTCCATTCCATTCCATTATATTAAGTACTAGTCCTTTCTTCCATTCTATTTCATTCTCCATTCCATTGAATTCCATTAAATTCCATTCCATTTTATTCGTTTCCATTCCATTCTTCTTTCCATTCAATTCTAAATTCCATTGCATTGCTTTTCATTCCATTCAATTCCATTCTCCATTCGTTTCCATTCCATCCAATTACATTCCTTTCCATTCTCCATTCCATTCCATTCCATTCCATTCTATTGCTTTCCATTCCACTTAATTCCAATCCGTTTTCCATTCCATTCCATGCCATTCCATTCTCTTTTCCGTTCCGTTCCATTCCGTTCTCCATTCCATTCAATTCCATTCTCCATTCCATTCTATTGCATTCTATTCTATTCCAGTCCATTCTCCCTTTCAATTCCATTCTCCGTTCCGTTCCGTTCCGTTCCGTTCCATTCCATTCCGTTCCGTTCTATTCCATTCCATTTTCATTTCTTTTTCCATTTCCATTTCCATTCATTGTACTTCCATTCCGTTCCATTGCATTCCATTCTGTTCCATTCCATTCCATTCCGTTCCATTTCCATTTCCTTTTCCATTTCCATTTCCATTCATTGTACTTCCATTCCATTCCATTCCATTCCATTCCATTCCATTCCATTCCATTCCATTCCATTCCACTTCCATTCCATTGCATTCATTCTACTTCCATTCCATTCCATTCCATTACGTTCTGTTCCATTCCATTTCCATTTTCATTCATTCTACTTTCATTCCATTCCATTCCATTCCATTCCACTTCCATTCCATTTCCATTTATTCTACTTCCATACCATTCCATTCCATTCCACTTTGATTCCATTTCCATTCGTTCTACTTCCATTCCATTTGCCATTCCATTCCATTCCATTCCACTCCATTCCTCTTTGGCTACCTATTCCTGGGTCATTCTTAGTTGCTATTGGTTAAGCATTATATCTTATGGGAATGCACTTATGGTGATTTGAAAATGTATCTGCAAGTTCTTTGACATTTTTCTCATAAAAATGCCTAATTCCCTACCCCTTGACTCTGGGAAGTCTTTAGAGACGATTTCTAACTAATAGAATGTGGTGAAGGTGATGTTGTGTGTCTTTCAAGGCTAAATCATAAAATGTGATACAGCTTCTGCCTGGCTCTCTGTGGCTACTTTTGGAAACAAGGTACCATGCTGTAAGGAAGCCAGGCAGTCACGTGGAGGGGCCAGGTGTATATGTTGCAGCCAGCAGCTCCTCTGCATTCCCAGCCAATAGTCAATATCAACCACTGTGCAGGTGAGTAAATGATCCGTTAGATGATTTCAGCCCTGAGCAGCATTTCCAGCTTCTCCTTGCTTCTTGGAGTAGAGATTAGAGATTCCCACTGAGAACCGTCCAAATTGTTTATTTGTTTGTTTATTTTTTGAGATGTTCTGTTACCCAGGCTGGAGTGCAATGGTGCATTCTTGGCTCACTGCAAACTCTGCCTCTCAGGTTCAAACGATTCTTTTGCCTCAGCCTCCTGAGAAGCTGAGATTACAGGCATCCACCACCACACCCTGCTATTTTTTGTATATGTTTTTTTTTTTTTTAAGTAGAGACTGGGTTTCACCATGTTGGCCAGAATGGGCTGGAACTCCTGATTTATGAACAAAATAAATAATTGTTGTTTTAAGCAATTTAGAGTTGAGGTAGTTTGTTACATAGCAATATGTATTGAAACAGTTTTCTCTTCTTATTCTTTTATCATTGTCTTTGCTATTTTTTTTTGAGACGGAGTCTGCCTCTGTTGCCCAGTCTGGAGTGCAGTGTGGCACGGTGTCTGCTCACTGCCAAATACCTCCCAGGTTCAAGCAATTTTTCTGTGTCAGCCACCCAAGTGGCTATATGAGTGGTAGTGGTGAACCCCTAGTTTAAAAACTCGAGGTACTATATGAGTGTGCCACCACACCTAGCTATTTTTGTGTGTGTGTATTTTTGGTAGAAATGGGGTTTTACCATGTTGACCAGGCTGGTCTCAAACTCCTGGTCTCAAGCTATCCTCCTGCCTCGGCCTCCCAAAGTGCTGGGATTACAGGTGAGAGCCACTGCACCTGGCCTGTGTTTGCTATTCTTGAATCTTTCTCCCTTGGTATAAATTTTAGGACCCGTTTGCTAGCTTGCATGAAAAATTCTGTTGAGATTTTAATGGTAACTCTATTACAATTACCTATTAATTTGGAGGGACTTAAATTCTTAGTGTTATTTTCTCCTTTCTAAATGTAACATATCTTTCCCTTTATAAATATTAGTCTTTCAATGATTTTTACTATATTTTTTAATATTTTAATATTCACAAGTCTTCCACATTTTAATAATTTCATCCCTTGATAGCAGTAAATATCTTGAACTTTTTCTATAATATTTTCTAATTGGTTAGTGCTGGTTTGTAGCAATGTTATTTATATATTTTTATTTTGAACCTGTATTCAGGAATTTTTCTAAATTATCCTTTTAGATCTAATAGTTTTGCTTTCCCATATGAATTTTAGAACATTATATAATTTGTATAATTACAAATAATTATATTTTTAATTATTTTATGTATATAATTATTACAAGTAATTATAATTACAATTTGTAGAAGCAATTTATTTATAGTCTTTTATTTTTATTTTTGGGACAAAGGAAGAAAAGTGATTATAGGACGTTGTTTTTTTGTTTTTTGTTTTTGTGAATTGTTTTTCTTTCTTTTAAAATTGTACTTCAGGTTCTTGGGTACATGTGAACATAATGCAGGACTGTTCCATAGGTACATACACGCCAATGTGGTTTTCTGTCTCCATCCCCCTATCACCCATACTATATCTGGCATTTCTCCCCGTGTTATCCCTCCCGAACCTCCCCACCCCCGCCGTCCCTCCCCACCCCTGCCGTCCCTCCCCTAGCCTCCCCCAACAGATCCCAGTGTGTGATGTTCACTGTGTCCATGTAGTCTCATTGTTCAACACCTGCCTATGGGTGAGAACATGCGGTGTTTGATTTTCTGTTCTTGTGTCAGTTTGCTGAGAATCATGGTTTTTTTTTTTTGACTTTGAAAACATTGTTTCTAATATTTCACATCTGATAAATTTTATCATGGGTTTTTAGAAACCATTTTGTATCAAGTTTAAAAATTTCCTTCTATTCCTGGTTCGCTAACATTTTCTGTCATAAATGGGCATCAAATTTGTATTTTACCTGTATCATTTGAAATGATTATTTACTACTATCGAACCATGCTTACACTTCTAGAATAAATATCTGCTTGATAATATTATTGTTTTCTGCTACATAGGGCCATGAAATTCTTCGGAGAACTAAAAGTGTATTTATAATATCTGAGTTAGACAAACTTTCGATAGCATTTGATGAATCAATCACCAGTGACTTGATGATTCTTTTTGATTCCCCCTTTAAATCTAAATCTTATAGATGGCATTGAGTACTTCTATCAGGAGGTACATAAGGTATCTTTGTATCTTTTTTAGTGATGTTAAAATTGGTCAGATTTAATCGGCTACTGATAATCACTGGCCAGAGCCATCATTTCACTGTTTCAAAGTGGTTTCTACCTCTATGTTTTTCAACTTGCAATTTTTCAAAAAATTTTTTCTTCTTCTCCTCTTTCTCCCACTTATCCTCCTTGCTCTTCTTCTACGTTTAAATTTGCCCTGAAGTAGAATTTATTTAGGAAAGGGAGGCAAATGCTTGATCATTTCTTCCTCTTTATTTTTCAGTTTCCAAATAGTTACTTCCCTAGCATTCTCCAGAGCTCATCGATATTTTTAAAAATATTATAAATATTTTTCATGGATTTTTAACACGATCTGTATGTGTCAGTCAAAGGCAAGAGAGGATTTTTTTTATGCTCAAATTGTCCTGTCTTTGGCCAGTGGAAGTTCCTTCACATTGGCTCCTGAGACTCTTGATGTAACCCAGGAGTCTCGGCATCTCTCACTTACCTGCTTGTTCCAGTCTCATCTTGCACATTTTCTGTGCTTGGTCTGGAACCAGACATTTATCCAAAAAGCAGGTGCTTTCTCATTTCTCTAATGAGAAAATGTACTTTGAGGCGAGTGTGGGCACTGGGATGCTCTTTGTGTTGAGTTATCATTGTGCACAGGTGTTTTCTGTTGAAAACTCTTGGAAAAACATATTTTTAAGAAAAAATACATTATAAGTTGATGCCAACAATATAAATGCTCAAAACAAAGTTCGATTTGACCTTAGGATATATATTCATGTGGAATTCATTGTCAAATTTTTGTCTTTTCATTTGGATTTATTGACCTTGGGATATATTCATTTGGAATTCATTGTCAAATTGTTGTTTTTTAAAGACCTTTGAAATAATTGATTGATTAAGACTGAGTCTCCCTCGTCACCCAGGCTGGAGTGCAATGGCACGATCTTGGCTTACTGCAACCTCTGCCTCTCAGGTTCAAGTGATTTTCCTGCCTCAGCCTCCTGGGTAGCTGGGGCTATAGGCACATGCCACCATGCCTGGCTAATTTTTGCATTTTTCATAGAGACAGGGATTCACCATGTTGGCCAGACTCATCTTGAACTCCTGACTTCAGGTAATCTTCCTGCCTTGGCCTCCCAAAGTGCTGGGATTGAAGGCATGAGCCACTGCACCAGGCTGAAATAATTTACTTCTGATGATGTTACATTTTGTAATTATATTTATTTGTTTCACTTAGTTTTTAATTTTAAAGTACTTTGTGTTATTCTGATTTAAATCTTGATACAATTTGGTTAAACATTTGCTTGTTATCAAAGGCATAGCTGAAAAGCAAAATATATTCAAGAGTCTAGCTTAGCCTTTCATACTACTGCTATATGTACCTATATTTTTGCAGTTATAAATAAATACACACACATTCTGTCTCTCACCAGTTTCCTCAATAAAAGGTAATATACTACACATGCTTTCTGCTCCTTGCATTTTTAAAATTAATAATATTTTCTGATAATTACTTGTAGCAGTATCAGATATAATTTTATTCCTTTTTATAGCTGCATAATACTCCACTTGAAATGAGGTACCATAGTTTATGTAATTAACACAGATGGACATTCACATTTTTTTTCTAGCCTTTTGCATTACAAATAGAGCTTCAGTAACTATTTTGTTCATATCATCTTATTTTTTCCAGTGTGTCTTTGGAATTCCTAAGTAAAAGGCATATATAACTTTGCTAGACATTTAAATATTTCTCACTACAGGAGTTGCACAGTTGAAATATATACCAACAAGTATTAAAGTCCCTGTTTTTACCTCACAAGTACAGTATATAGGTATGTGTTTGTATAATATGTTAAATATACATATGTATATTTAATAATTATATATGTATGTAATATCTCTGGTGGTATGTGTATATATATATATTTCAAACTTTTGGGGATTTTCTTTTCCAAAATAGTGGGTGAGAAGTTACATTTAGCTGTAGTTTTACTTTTCATTTTTTTTATTGGCAAGGATGAATGACATTTTACACATTTAAGAACCATTGTGGGTTTTTTTCCCTGTGAACTCTTGTATCCCTTGTTCCTTTTCCTGTAGAATTGTTGGTCTTTTCTTCATTTATAGGAGTTTTTTTTTTTTAACATATTTGGATTATTAACTTTGTGGTGATATAGGTTGCAAATATTTTCCCTTACTTGTCATTTGCTTTTTAGTTTGTTTGTGCTGATTTTGCTATTTTTAAAAAATTACCTCTGGTCTTTAAGTTGTCCCCTCATCATTCTGACATTCTAGCCTTATGAATGGAAACCATTTCATTTCCTCCTGACCTCAGCAATGATGATCACCAGCAAGGGAATTTTTTTAAAGTGATGAGTCTAGAAAAGGCAGAGAAGAGCTTATTTTTATCAAGGAGTGGAAGATCTCATTTTAATCAAGGAGCTGTGCATGGGGCTTAGGATCTTCGGGTCCAGTAAGAAACCTACTTTCTCATGAACATCTGGGGCTCTGGAGAATCCATGTTGGACATTCAGCATCAGAGGAGGCCAAGGGACACTGGACGTCTTACTGGGTGGAAATCCCGAACATCTGCATGGTGGCCCACTTTTTCACCTTGACTTTGCACTTATTCCTGTATCTTATCATCACACAGGAGCTGTTCAGGGCAGCTAATGGGTGTTCCACTTTACAGGTGAGGACAATTTACTAAACCACTTGCTAAATGTTACACTGTGGCTGAGGCAGGCTCCAGCTCGTGGCTTCTGGCATCCAGGGCACCATTTTTCTCTGTTACCTCCCTCGTGCTCTGAACTGCATGCTGGGAAAGTGAAGATTAAACAAAGTGAGTGGTTTCTGCAGAGCTTCCTACCCAAGGAGTAAGTTTTCCAGAGGCTTAAAATAAAACTAATGCAAAGACCAAGTTCATATTGAGATTAGCACAGATAAGAAAGCAAAATGCTCATTTGAAAGAATTTTTTTAATGTCATGGTTAGAAGAGGAAGTGGGAAAGCCTGCTCAGCTGTGGCCCAACGGTATTTCCAGGGTTCCCTCCTGGAGCTTTTCCTTAAACTGCTGCTGATCACACTGATATGGTAAGTAAGGTGGGGTTGCAGTGTGGTCTAGGCTCTTGGTGTTTTAAAAAATAAGTCACTTAAATTGAAGTTTAGGGAGAATTGGGCCTTCCTCTGGTCTGTTTTTTGATTCTTCCCTTTCAGCTCAGGGTGGAATAAAGATGAGTAGGCAGCTCCTGGGAAACAGAATTCTCTGCCTTGGGAGGAAGGTGAGCAGGGCGCTGTGTCCCAGAAAATCCCCCTGGCTGGCCACCTCCTCCTCTTAGTACAAACACCATTCCCAAGCCCTTCATTAAACCCCCTTTGTTCTAAGCTCTCTGGTTGTTTCAGGCTTTAATCCCTGCAGAATAAGTGACAAAACAAAATGAAGCAAAACTTAACTCTGTGTCCAGTGTACTCGTATACAGTAGATACCGGGGACTAGAGTGATAAAATTCAGTCACACTGACCTGTAAGCATTTATTCTTAAATTGCTAGTTTAACTAACTTCTTCCCTAAAAACTCTGCCTTTGCCTCCATAGATAGTCGAGTTGAAGACACCATTTTATGTGCCCTTTTTCATTTATTTTATGATGTTCTTAAAATGTTTATCTCAATAGCTTTTGGAACTGAAAACAAAATCTCTGATTCTTTTTCTCTTTCACAACCCCACCCCTGGGAGATATTTTCAGCTTTCTGATTTATTTTCCTTTTAATAAAATATTGAATGCCATTTTCCCTAATTATTTCTTATTGAATGTACTCCTTAAAGTCCCCTTTTTTCAAATAAAAAGTATAAAACCGACCATGTAATACGACAATGGTTCTATCACTACTGATAATTATACATTTTGTTCTCATTGTAATTGCCCTGGTTTGAACTGTGCTTATTTTAGCAGAAAGCGTTCATTATTTTATCAACAACTGGCAGACCCCGCTGGTATTTACTGACTTTTCTTTAACCAAAACAAGGATTATAGCTCCTATCCGTGGCTCAGCTGCTAAATCTTTGCTAAGAAATTTGGGAACCCCTTTTGAATGAAACACTGTACAAAGCTTTAAGCACTCTTTGCAACCGAGTTGTATTAAATGATAGACAAAAAAAGCCCTCTGAAGAATTGGTGCTTAATTACAACTTAATTAGCATAATTATGCATGCTAATAGCATCTCAAATGAATAGCAGTTGTCAGGAGGTTGGGACCATCTGTAAGAATGTCGGATTAATACATCATTTTTTATTTCTAACAACGCTGTAACTCTTTCCCTGAAAGTGATTTTCATTAATCAAGTTCATTTTTATTATATAGAAAATTTGGCATTTTTCATTATGGGCCATTATCTGTTTCCCCATGCAGCCCTAATACAATACTAATGAGCCCCCGTGTGGCTGGCCCACATTGACAATGGTGGTACAGGTGTATTATTATAATAGTTACAAACAGCACATTGTACCTCTGGAGTAGTGGAGTTCTAATCTCTGGGCACCCGCGTTTCCACTTGGTTCCTCCCCAGGGCCTAGTACAATTTTCAGAGCTTTATGAAAAACATACATGTTTGTGGTTACAAAGAAGCTATTTAAAGAGAAAGTGGCCCATGATTACCTGCAGTGCAGAATGCTGTTTTGCTGAGAATCCCTTTTGTGGAAACAGAAAGCTCTGGGAGCCGGGAGGAGGTCTGTACCTCCACCAAGCCCTGCTCTGGGCAGGAGGGAGGCCGTGGCTGCGAGGCCTGGGCCTCCTTTGCAGAGCGTCCCCGCAGGTGAGCAGATCCACGCAGCATCACTCTTTGCTAAGCATGGTCATAAAAACCGCAGGGGAGGATGCATGTCTTCATGGTTCTTAGCTCCAAGAAGCAGCACAAATGGCAATCTCGAAATTCACATCTGGATCTACACCCACGTGTTACAGCAGGCCCCGTTGATGTCTGGAAAGTCTGTCTTGTCTCTGAGCTGCCTTTTACTCTTAAGTTTGGCTTCAGAATTGTTTGAGGGTTTAATCCATGCTTCCCTCGCCAAACAAAACAAAACAAAACAAAAACCCTCTGCTCACTCTCTCCCCTGATAACACATCCCTATGGGCTCTTTTTATTTCGTTATTTTCAGAGGAGCCTCATCTGTTCCTATATTTTCACCATAGACTGAAGCCCAGAACTGATGCCTGGGACTCCCTGTGAGGGGTAGGAGGGGTCTTTAGCTCTTTTTACTCATTTCTAAGCTCCTCCGAATCCTGTAAATGCAAAACAAAATCGCTCCAGCTTTCTTCCAAACCTCAGTTCCGGAAGAGTAGAAACAAGCCACTGGCCTTGTAACCAAAGCTCCACGGTCCAACAATGAATAAAGAGCTCTCCCTCTTTAGCAACTCAAGCCGCAGGCAGGTTAGGGATGGGGGCTATTGGAGGCCAGCGATGTGTGTTTATGCCTTGCACCTGCAGGTGGGAAGAGGGGTGTGTGGGAGGAAGAGTCTCCTGACCTTGCTGGGGTCAGAGAGGATAGGGCAGGATGTCAGTGGCTACCCCTCTCAGAATCTACCCTGAAAGTGAGTCTATGAGACACCATGCCAACCCCACCATGACAGTGTGAAACATGCATGAGCCTGCAGACTGGAGACCTGCATGGGCCATTCTTAATGAAAACGATTACTTATCATTCATCTGAAATTCACATTTATCTAGGCATCTCCTAACTATTTATTTAAACTTGCTATGTGTGGCAACCGTACTCTGGAGCTTGACTGCCTGGGCTAGAATCCTGGCCCTGCCCTTGTGAGCTGTGTGACTCTGAGTAACTTACTAAACTTCTCTGAACCTTGTCTATTCTCTAAAATGAAGACAGTGCTCTCTCCTTTGGAAGGTGGTTGTGAGCATTAAATGATTTTAAAAAGGTCACACACCTAGCACAATATCCGGCAGTAAGCACTCACAAAACAGTATCTATTAATATTGTCTCCCGGGAACTCAGAGCGTGCTGGTGACCTCTGTTTCATCGCCAAGTGTATTGTGTTTGGGATCCCCTGCCTGCGTATATCTCCATCATGTCAGACATTGAAAATTGCTAAAACCAAAAAGGTTTTACTAGCCCTTGAGTTTGCCTGATGTTTTCCAAGTCCTACGAACATATATGTAAAGCGCCACTTGCAGTTTAAATGTAAAACAAGAAGGCAGATGTGGCCAGTGTGCTTGCAGGAGAAGAGGCCTTGCAGAGCAATGGTGCTGAGCACCCACCAGCTTTGGGAACCAAGGGGTGCCCAAGCCCTCTAATTATTAGCAGAGAGATCTTCCACACACCGCTTGACAGATGGAGTTCTTCATGGTCCCTGCCTCACTGGGCTGCTGGCAAGACCATCTGAGACAGGTATGGATTGCTCGGTACTGTGCCTACGGTGTGGACAGACTCCCCAGGCCTGGGGGGAAATAGCCATGCACTCTGGAGCTCTGGCCTGGACGGCTACTCTGTCCCCACTGCACACTGACATACAAATTGTGTGACTTTAAACATATTACTTTATCTCTCTACGTTGGTTTCCTCCTCTGTAAATGCAGCTTGTGGTAGTCTTGTACCACTGGATACAAGATGTGCTATTGTGTGCAAAGCACTTAGGACAATGCCCACCCCTGTTGTGGTTTTCATTGCCTCGGTTCCTTATCTTCTGCAAGCTTGCCATTTCCTTGGAGGAGGAGGCCCCAGGCTGCTTGCGACCATGAATTCCTGGCCAGGGCATCTGTAGGAGAGCTTCCTGCTCTTTCTCCTGGCTTACAGTGAGCTGCCGCTGGGAGATGCACTCCATCCGTCCGTGACAGCAGTTCTCAGCCTGGAACAAAAGAGCAGCAGCAGTCCCCGGGCAGCCTTTACTGGGGGTAATGTGGGGATCTTTGGGAGGTCACGGGCAGTCTGTTCTAGTTGTTTGTGGAATGGCCTGCTTTGTGGTCAGGTGTGCGCATGCACACACACACACACACACACACACACAACAAATGCACACGTGCGGCATGGACACTGCTCTGTGAGGGCCTGGTCTGCTCTTCACCCCTTCAGCAAAAGCAGTGTCACCTTGAAGAGTATGGGCATAACCTAAAAGGAAGAATCTCACTCAAGGAAGAAGAGACCTTGAATGTTCCTCTTAAAAGGGTTGAGAGTACAACTAACTGAAAAAAAAACATGAGCCCCTTGTTAATTGCCTGCTGTTCACACCATCCACCATTCATCATGAATTCTTCTAGCAAACATTTAATGACAGTCCCTTTTCTCTGAAAACTGGTGCATGGGGTGGGGCTCAGAGGGGACTAGGGGTTTGGTCCTCAGTGGAGTTTGGTCCTCAGAGGAAACGCACAGTACCTGAATGACATGGAGCAGGAGGGAAGGGTGGAGGGGCTGGAGGAAGCCGGGAAAAGCAGCTGGCCGAGGGGGTTACTGAGATGGACAGTTGCTTTTCGTTTTGCACAGAGGGACTGTGATTACTGGGCTGCCCTAAAACCCTGTCCTTGATTTTCAACTGCACACATCCTCCAAGCCATGTCCACTCCTGGAAACGTATCCTTCAGACTTGTACAGGACGCTGTTTGTTCAGCACAGATTTTTAGAAACAAAAGACTGGGAACAGCCAAGATGTTCATAAATAAGAGAAAGGTAAATAAATGATTGTATATCTGAACCATGGGACATTTTGAAGTTTTGAAAAAAATAAAGTGGATCCCCTGTGAAAAAGAAGAAGAAAGTGGATTTCTATACAGTGGGAAGAAAAGATCTCAAAGATTTTTGTTGAGTGAAAAATACCACAGGCAATATAATGAGTATGGAATATTCCCTTTGGTGGGAAAAAAATGAAGATATAGGAAATACAGTTAACAGCACTCACATTTGAGGATGGGGCCTGGGGTTTGGAGGTGTGATGGAGTAATTTGCATACTCTATTGATTTTTTATTTCCCCATCCGTGTGTATTAATTTTTCAACCAAAGGGAAAGAAGCACAGCAAAAGAAATCCCTCCTCCACATTGTGGCATAGCGAAAGTGTCCATGGCTCATGGCCAGGTTGGGGTGTTGGGATGCACATTCGCAGCCCTACAGCCTGAAAGATTCCTTCCACGCCTCTTCAGGAAGATGATATAATTTGTCAAATCCTATAGCTGGTAGAAGCACCTCATGGCTAATTTTCCAATATTATTTTGTCTCATAGAAAAAGTTGACTAAGAGCTTCATTTGAATGAAATTTGCACCTCTCTGCCTTGTTACTAGAACTGAAATCAATTGAGGTAGAAGAAAACAAACTGGATTTCTTAAAAGGGCCATATCAGTTAGAACCAAGAAGCATCTCTTTTGAAGGTTCCCTAATCAGAAGAAATGAGCACATTACAAACAGCTGTCACAAATAAGAATCCTTTGTTTTGTTGCGACCCCTGTGAGCCTGGATGCAGTAAGCACTGAATTTGTTCTTTTGAATTGTTAGAAGAAAACTGAACGAAAACTCAGGAGCCCTGGGCACCTGTCCCAGCTTGGGCAACATGTTTGCAATTGGCATGGGTCACCTTCCCTCTTGAGCCTCAGTTTCCTCATTTGTGAAGGGGAGGGTTACTCAGCACTCCCAGGACCTTTCAGGTCTGATACCTCATAGTTTTATAAAACTAAATGAAGGCACAGAGAAGCTGTGGAGGAGAAAATTCCCCAGCCATGGTTAACAAGATGGCGCTGCTGGCTATGTCTGTCTGAGTAGACCATTTTTTGAGGGGAGATTGTAAATATTAGAATCATTTCAACAACACTCAGTTTGAACAGCTCTTGAAGGTTTTCCAGCTCCTCAATGTTTTTGTTCTCCTCTACTGCCCAACCCCACCCTAGTGTTTCCACCTAGGTGGCTGCAGTTGCTCCAGAGTCCCATCCTCTAAGTCCTCCTAGTTATATCCGTTCAATACTGGTTCTAAGTCCTGCAGAGAATCACTGCCTTCTCTGGAGTAAAGCGGCCTCTTTCTACTTTTCTTATAAGGCTCTTCGGCTTCTGCTGCCAGGGCTGGCTTCTAAGGAATGGGATCTTCTAGCTCCAGAGCCCAAAAGTTTCCTAGCTGGTGTTTTCCTACTTTATATCATATTACTTTAAAAAAAAGGAAGAAAGAAAAAAATTCTTTTAAGTGCTTAGAGAAGGCAGTGGTGGGGATGGGGGAGTGGCAGTGCTATTCATTAGAATTCCTATAGAGTAATCAAGTCTCTTCATTCCAAAGAGTGTTATTGCCTAGGAATTAATATTAGATCTGATTTTGAAATAAGCCTAATGATGATGACTTTTGGGGGGCCTATACTTTTTGCTGTATTTGCATAAAACCCTTTACTCAACTTGGCACATGGAAGTTAAAAATATGAATTCTACCCTTAAAATCATAGTCATACCCTTCTTGTTAGCTTATGATCAGGCAGAAAAGGTAATTGTACACAGGGACCACAATTAGGCTAACTTAATGTCATTTCAAATGTTGCTTTTAAAATTAGCCATCCAGGCACAGATGTAGATATTTTCAGAAGGCCTTGGGTTTGTGAGCAATAGGAGAGCTTGGAAGCACGGACTCTCTGGAGCCTTTAGAGATTTTCCTGAGAGGCTGGCACTGGATGCGATGAGGTGGACATCTTGGCATATGAGTATTTTTTGTAGACCTTTCTTGTCTTCTAAGCTACAGTATCCCCTCTGATAGTTTCTGCATCCCTGTCACTATTCACACGATGAAGTTGGCAACACACACACAATATGATATACCCTGTATTTGTTATCTATTACTGTGTAACAAATCACTCAAAGATAGGAACAGATTTTGATCTCAGTTTCCGTGGGTCTGGAATTTGGGAGTGGCATAACTAAGTGGTTCTGTTTTAGGATCTCTCTTGACTCTCATTTTTCTCCCTTTTTCTATGCACACAATTTTCTCTCTGCTCATAGCGCTTTCCCTGGTCTTCCTTTATCAGGTGGTAAGCTCCTATTCATCTCACAAAACCCTGATTAAATAACCCATCTTCTTTTTTAAAAATCTCCCTTGCTCTCCCTGGCAATTAAGTTCTACCTCTAGAGTCCCATGACATTTGGATATCCCTCTATTAAGATGATATCTGATGATTTTTTAGTGTGTGTGCATGGTTGCTAAACCTGTGAGGACCAATATGGTAGCCAGTAGCCCCATGTGGCTATTTAAATATAAGTTGAAATTAATTAAAATAAAATAATAAATTCACTTCTTCAGTCACACTAGCCACAATTCAAGTACTTAGTGTTCACACATGGTTGGTGGCTACTCTGAACCAGCAGTTTGAGGAAGGTCAGGCCAGCTCTGGACACCAGACACTCCTTTCTAGCCCCAAACTGCTGCGGAGGCTAGAAATGAGTGGAAAAGTTTCTGGAATAACTTTCGATTCCTTTGCTTTGCACATTTTTCGTTTAACTTTTGACTTAAGAGTGAGCCAGAAAAAAGTGCTGTGTTCTGTTTAAACAGAGTGAAGTTTGTCAATTGGTGAGGATTCCAAATATAACATTGCTTTAATCTCATCCAGGTCTCCTATGGACCATGTTTTAATGTGTCAATTAAGTATTTAAGTAATGAGTATGGCGTGTCCTGGGGAGATAAACACTTGTTGAGATAGAATGGAAAGGACAAACAGCTAAAGCTGTCAAACTCTATGCTTGGCAATACTCTTGCTTGGCCACTGGTTTGGAAGGCTTTGAACCTTTAATTGGCCTCTAACAGCAGATTGACAACAAGCTAGATTTCCATCAACATACTCCTGATTTGCCAGTATTTTGAGCAATAAATTGCTAGCTAATAAATTTCCCATAGCTTCCTTTGTAAATGCCAGCGAAAGCCCTAAACATTCCATGTAGATTTAATTACACATTTACTGTTTCTGTAATTTTGAATTAATTACATGCCAAACAGATTTATGTTCTATGTACTTAATAAACCTTCGTAAGTGCCCTTTTAGCAATCAATTGGTATTTAGGACCTGGTTTGCTTTTTAAAAATAATGGTTCACATCGCTGGGTCTTGTTGTTCCTTCCATATGTTTGGGTGTTGATAGAATTAGAGGCACCAGATGTTGGTACTGAAATGAAAACAGAATGGCTGTTGGATAGTGGGGTTTGGGGTATGGGGTGAGGAAGGGGAATGAGATCATATTTGGATGCCAGAAAGCCAGATCATCAACTTAATCAGCAGGTTGACGTTTCGGCATTTGTCTGGGATCATGGTGTGGTAGGAGCAGATGGTGCACTTTGGCGGCAGAGACAGGTCTCAAGAGAGGCACAATGTCTTTCCTATTTCCAGGTGGTCACTAGGGAAATTTTTTTGTTTCTGAAGGTAACCATCAGGTAACCGAAGGCAGGTTGTTATATTCTTCCTTGGGGCAATCTTCTTTCCCAGCTCCTTGGGAATCTTTTTATATTTATGGGGTTGCCCAACACTGTTAAATATTTTTGAGTCTTGTCTTGATGCATTTTCATGAAAGCCTCCTGGAATGGGCACATAAGCTGGGAGGATGTTTTATAGATGAGGAAACTGAGATCCAGAGAAGCCAGGTCACTTGCTCGGTGAGGAAAGGGTGGAGGTGGGACCCAGAAGGGGCCAGATGGGCCTTGCTCACTTTGTCGTGAAGCATTTGTTCCTATGAACAGAATACCAGATGTTTGTCATTCTTAATTACATTTTCATCTGATGCTGTTTTTTTTTAACCCCTTGTATTAGTCTGCTTGGGCTGCTGTAACAAGCTGCCAGAGACGGAGTGGCTAACAACACACATTGATTTCTTTATTTTGGGGGGTAGCAGTTCCAGGTTAGGAGGCCAGCATGGGCAGACTCTTGGTGAGAGCCCTTTGGCTGGTTTGCAGACAGCCACTACCTTCTTGCTCTGTCTGCTTATGGCAGAGCAGGAGCAAGTGAGCTCTCTGGTGTCTTCTTATAAGGGCACTTGTCCCATCCCAGAGACTCTACCTGCATGACTGTGGCTAAACCTAATTAACTCCCGAAGGTTCCCTTTCCAAATGCCATCACTTTGGGGATTAGGGCTTTGGCATATGAATTGGGACAGGAGGTAGGGGCACAGTTCAGTCCACAACGCTCCTGAACTGGCTAATGAAACTCAAGTTGTGGGGAGAAACCAGAATCTTTCTGGTTTGCGTGACCATCACACTAGCAAGTATTGTCGTATGTACTGTGGAGCCACCTCTCAGTACAGAAACAGCCACCTCATTTCATAAAAGCCTGCAGGAGAACTGCTCCTTTGGAACACAAATAGAAGAGGCAGCCCAGTCCTCTGTGTGTGAAGATACAAGTTGAGTGACCAGAGAATGGAGACAGATCGGGGTGACGAGGAAAGGGCATCTGCGAAATGAAAAAGCAGCTCCTTGGAGTAAGACTGGAATTTTACATGCAACTGAGTCACGTCAGTTCCTCCTCTTCAGGGCCAGCATCTCATTTCCCTTGTCAAGAGGTCATGAGGCTGGTTTACTGGTGCAGGATAAGGGACACTGTGCTGTCACCAGGATGTTCTTCCTAGATTTGGGTGAATGTCGTGCAGGCAGATTGTATCCACCTGAGCTCCATTCTCTACCTCCTGCAGAAAAATGCATGCAATCAGCTCCTCTCCCAGCCATCTTTACCATTACCGATGGCAACTTTGAAATGGGGCTATGTGAAATAAAAGGAGAAACTTGCCATTTTTATCTGTATTTTCTCTTTATCTGAAGACGTAGCCAGGCCTGTGAAATTAAGCAGTAACATAGCAGGCAGCCGTCATTATTGCTAGATAATTGACTGCGTTTCCTGAATGAAACAAGGGTGGGTACAGAAGAATAAAGTCAATCATCATTTATTAATGGTGGTTACAGAGCATAGCAGAGCAATTTATAAATTGAACAGCTTTCTATTTATATTTTTTAAGGCATGAGGCAGGGTATATGGGATAAAGGATGTGACATTTAGCTGGTGACTCTGTGCACATGATTTTGAGATTTTTTAAAAAATGAGTTCTTTATCACATTGACTTTATAATGCACCTTTATCGCGCACCTTGTTCCTTTGAATGAAAGCTGCTAAATATGCTAGTTATCTCCAATCTGATTTGGGTGAGTGGATATAGCAACTATTGGTGTCTCTATGTGGGCCATACGGTGCATTTTATCCACACATATATGTGTGTCTTTAAACATCAGAAGAGTACATGTTCAAATACATAAAAAGAGATGTAAGAATAACTGGAGGAAGACCAGAGCAGTGTAAGCTAAGCTCATGAGACGTTTTAATCACAACGTGGGTCATTTTAACTGGTCCTAAACTGAAAAGTAAGGAAAAAGATTACTGATATCAGTAATCTGTCGGTACTCATATCAGAGGATGGTTTTAGGCATTGCTAATTTTGAATACATTTAAAAGTTTTTTTCTGTTTTTAATTTTTGTGGATACATAGTAGGTGTATTAGTCCATTTTCATACGGTTATAAAAGATGCTACCTGAGACTGGGAAATTTATAAATAAAAGTGGTTGAATTGACTCACAGTTCTGCATGGCTGGGGAGGCCTCACGAAACTTACAATGATGGCAGAAGGGAAAGGAGAAGCAAGCATCTTCTTCTCAAGGTGGCAAGAGAGAGAGAGAGAGAAAGAGAGAGAGCGAGGGAGCAAGAAGGTGGAACTGCCAAACACTTTGAAGCCATAAGTTCTCATGAGACCTCACTCATTATCACAAAAACAGCGTGGGGAAACTGTCCCCATGATCCAGTCGTCTCTCACCAGGTCCCTTCTCTGACGCATGGAGATTACAATTTGAGATGAGATTTGTGTGGGCACACAGAGTCAAACCATATCAGTAGGTGTATATATTTATGAGATACATGAGATGGTTTGATACAGGCATGCAATGTAAAATCACATCATGGAGAATAGGGTATCATTACCCTCAAGCTTTTAATCTTTGAGTTACAAACAGTCAAATTAGACTCTTCAGTTATTTGAAAATGTACAGTTAGGTTATTATTGACTGTAGTGACCCTGTTGTGCTATCAAATAGCAGGTCTTATTCGTTGTTTCTATTTTTTTGAATGCATTTTTACCCTTAAGTTGGAGGTTTAACTTCATGCCATCAGTTAGCTACCATCATGTAATTAATGGGAGGCCAAGTGAATTTAGTAAATTACTTATTTGCAGATTAAAAAGTTTCCTAACACTTAAGATTACTGAGTGGACTAAGAACCATTTGTGCGTAAGAACACTCCTTTTTTTTTTTTTTTCCATTTGTCCTGTTGGCACACCCTTGCACAGTTGTGGGAGATCCTGTTTCAGCCATGACTTCATAGCACTTGAGACCCTTGATCATTTGCATTCCAAGTCACATTTTTACCTATAAGGTTCCTCACTAACCGATCCAGAAGTAAAGATGACCTCTGTGGGTAGTGTGCTTTTCCCTGTTTTGCTTGTGTTGTTTTGTTTTTACCACCACATGGCTTAGCTAGTTCCCATTACATCTGCTCTGCTCTACGGAACTGCCTGAATGACACAAAGCTAGACTCACAGTGTCTTCTCTCACCCCACTTGAGTCGTTCTTCACAGCTACTTGCAGGCAGTACAAACCATTTTGCTATTTCATGTCTTTCCCCAAATACTCTTTATTTGCCTGATATTTGGGTCCCAGGAATGCTCGGTGTTTTATGCAGATGTTGCCTTGTGCATGATAAATAAAATGGATGACTGCACAGCTGGATTCCTGCAGATCCTCTGCTCAGAGACCATGCCCTCCCATCAGCTCCTCCTCCTGCTATGAAATCAGCAGTGAGCCCTTCCCTTTCTGTGTTTCCATTAATTTTTCCTTCAGCACATCTGATTTCGATTGCAGAGTCTCTGGGTAGAGCCCTGATTAGCTTTTCTCTTGGAGTCAGTCCTCTTGTTGCTTACAAAACGAGTGCAAATCATGAAAACGATCCTAAACCAAATCCACTAGCGGGAAATGGTGTGGGGGAGGCGAATATTGTGGTGGGGTGATACATATTTGAAAACTCGCTGAGTTGGATGCTGTTTGCCAGAGATTCTGCATAAACAGTGGTGATTGTCAGGACGTATCTTCCTTGCAGTATTTCTGCTGGGAACTATTGGGCAGGCCATATCTGGAAGATTCCTTCTCTTTCAAAAAAAAAAAAAAAAAGAAAAAAGGAAAAAGAAAAAAAAAGGAAAAAGAAAGAAAAAAAACAAAAACGCATCATCTCTCTGCAGCATCCTACTTCTAGCTTCTCCTGCCCACTCAGCATAGACTTGGAATTTTGGCCCCAATTAAACCTTTTGTGTCTTTTTACACAATGGCTGGGCCCCTCTGAAGAGGGATGGGATGAGAGACAATTTTATGCATTGTGCCAGTGTTCCATGATTGGGTCAAGAGTACATCCCTTAGAATAAGAAAAACAGCTTATGGATGAGAACAAAACCATCATTTCAAATCCCCACACAGTCACCTCCACCCACCGTGGTTGGAGTTGACATTTGGGAGTGCCCAGTCTTGGGAAGGAGCACAGTGCTGAACGTGCACTCTGCTAACATCCCGGGTTGGAGGGAAACAGATCTCCCCACCAACTCTTCTCTGTTCCAGCTAAACTTCCTGCATTGGTCATAAATATTTAAAGCTACAGTCAACAAAGTTTACAGATGGGGAAGTAAGGAAACCCAATCCTGCCTGCAATGCCTTCTGTGTCCCAGGATCTGCCTGGTCTATCCTTCAGAATAAGGTCAGCGGCTCATGGCTGAGGAGGAACAGAGGCAAGCCTTCAGAGCAGGTCCTCATTCCTAAGGAAAGCTGCTAGCCCTCGTCAGGTGCATGAACCTTTTGTTTTACTGTTCTGACTCTGCTGAGAGAGGGGCGTGTAATAGATCCTCAGAAGGAAAGATTTGGAAGCAGTTTTTTCACATCCATGCTTTGGAAACCTTGGGTCCACAGGCTTATTCTGAGCAGTTGGGCTCTGCCCAGCTCTGTGCAGGAATCTGGGGATGTGAAACTCAAAAGGCACAAGCCCTCCCCTCCAATAACTCAGTTTCACAGTATAAGGTGGTATATGCTCCAGCACAGGGCACTGGAGGCTTATCAACATATGCACAAAGTGCTACGGGGGCTTAAAAGACTGATTCATTCATCCAACCAACCAGGATAAGCAGCTACTATATGCAATTGGGTTGGGCTCTGTGGGTGGGTGTCAAACGTGAGGAAAAAAGACAGGTTCCTGCCTTCATAGGGCTTATAATAAAGTAGGGGTGGTGTTGAAAAACTTATGAGAGAAATAAGGCTTCATCTAGGGAGCTACCTTTGTTGGATCTTGAAGGAGGTTTTCAGATAAAAAAGTGGATGGTGACTGAAGAGAGGACATTCCTGGCAGAGGGAAGTCAAGAGCAAAGGTGTGCAAGTGGCCAGCATGACTAAAGTGGGTAGAAATCTCATGAGTTTCCCCAGGCACATGGGTACGCAATAGGCAAGAACCTTGTAGATCAAAGAAAACACTTTGGATCTCATGCAAGCTGGGGATTGTCCAGGACTGTGTTTACTCAAAGATCGGGACATCTTTTCCTAATTTTTTAACCCAGAGGAAGCCCCTTTTTCTAATTCTCACAAACACCCTGTATGTTACTCACTATGTTATGAAAACATTGGGCTCTGCTGCATCCTAACACAGAAGACAGAACTCCTCACTGGGGTGGGGAAGGAAGTTGGGTCTGCTGTTGCCTTGTCTATGGAACTGACGCTACCTTAGCCAGTTGTCTAGATGGATAGTGGCAAGGGGTCTTCTGGGACAAGGGCTACTCTCTGAATTCTGTGAGAACAAGACCAAGAAATTAAAGTTGCATAAGTCCTGCCTCTGGGGTAAAAAAAAAAAAAAAATGGATGCAATTGCAAGTTAGTAGATTGTAGATGTCATCTTGTTGGATAATATGGGTGAGAGGAAGGCTTTATCATGTGAGTGTATATGCTGATTTGGAAGGTCCAACTCTAGTGAGATGGGTGGCTCACTTTCACAGATAAAATTGTCCTCTGAATATAGGGATGAGCCTGAGACTTAATTTAAAAAGTCTTCTTTATTCAACTCCAATGAGACTATACTGGAATACCATAATACACGTTTTTATGACATATGAAAATGGTTTTGAAGATAATATTTTTTCTGCTGTTTATCCTTTTCTTGTTTGAAAAACCTATAGCCTAAGTACATTATAGTTTACACAGCATTCTCATAAGTGTATTCTTCCTAAGAACTTCTTTTTTAACATTTTATTTTAGAGATGGAGTCCCACTATGTTGCCCAAGCTGGTCTTGAACTCCTGGCTTCAAGCAATTCCTTTTGCCTCCCAAGGTGCTGGGATTACAGGTGAGAGCCACTGCGCCTGGCCCCAGGAACTTCTTAAATATCGGGGTGGAGATTCGTATGCCCATCGCATGGGTGAGAAAACTCAAAGTCAGAAAGATCCGATGACATACTGTGGCATGTGATTGATTCTGTGTCTGTTTTGGCTACCCTGGTCACTCAGAAGGCAGGGGGTCTGTAAGAGGCCATTAGGGATGTGAACCCTGATCTCAAATCCTAATCCAATATTTCACTGGGTGCCTCGCCCACAGCTTTTGATGCTGATTGGGCTTCATTCCACTGTTGAGATGCTATGGCTTCCAGGAACACATTTGTACCTTGGGGAAAGCATGCGACTCTGGTCCCCAAAACAGTGACTGACTCTGCAGTGGCCCTGGCTCCTGAAGGTGATCACCTGGCGGTAGAGGAGTGTGTTGCTGTGATTTAGTTTTATTCTTTTAAGTCACATCCAGTAACTCGGTAGAGCCTGAAAGGGGCTCCTTGAGACTTTGTAAATAGACTTTTTCATTCTGAGGTGTGTAACATTCATCCCAAATATGAACATGCGGTCCTCCAGCCATGGAAAGAGAACTGTGAAATAATTATTTCTCTTCTCGGTCACATTTGCTCTAGATTTGTTTTTGAGCCCTTCCCAATCGATTGCCTTATTTCTTGCTCTCACCCAATGTTCCAGTTCCCCATTCACCTTTCTGAAATGCCGTTCCTATAGACCATCGTGCATACACTGGGCTGCTGATGGTTCAGCTATATTTGGAAACTCAAGAAGATGAGTTGTCGGCAGTTGAAGTTGATCCTACGGGATCTGAGACCCAAAGTTGAGTCAATATACACGCTCGTTCCATTTTTAGTGATCACTGCAGGTCTGTTGTACCTAGGTCCATAATGAAGAAGCAGAAGGGAAGTCATCTCCTTCCTGAGACAGGGTCAAAGGGTGCAGTCTGTAAGGTTCCCATCAGTCCTCAGTGTGTCATTCTGTCTCCTCTTACCTCTGCCCACATGTATATAGTTCTTAGTTGGGTACAAACATCTAGAAGCTGTTGCACAGTTCAATCACCCTTGGATTCCCATGACCAGTTTGGACCTCAAGTAGAACTTATTATATTAGAGTTGTGGGACTTTGGTGTATATAGATCCTTCATGAATGGCTTAGTGCCATCCCCTTGGTGATGAGTGAGAGTTCACATGAGATCTGGTTGTTTAAAAGTGTGTGGACCTCCCTCTTTCTCTCTTTTGTCTCTACTCTCACCAGGTGAGATGCCAGCTCCCCCTTGGCCTTCTACCATGACTATAAGCTACCTGAGCTTATAGCAAAATAGCTCCAAAACAAAATTATTTCTCTTCGTGTGGGAATCATAAACTCCCAGCCTCTCCTGGGCCTGTTCTACTAGAATGGAGATTGCTCCCTGAACCTCTGATGGATCAAAGCACTTGGGTGTGGAAGAACGAGGCAAGGGGAGCAATATGCTTTAGAGTGATTCCTTGGAAAATGAGATGTGGTTCCCAAGATGACAACCTCTTAGGCATGGCTTATTTAAAGTCAGATGAGCGATGCTGCCTACAAGCTCTGTGCATAGGAGACCACATTATAGGACTAAGGCCTACTTCCTATACACCATACTTCCCTGGGCCATAACCACAGCTAATTGCAAATCTAATGCTAAAGGGAAAATATTCAGAATCTCTTTGGAGTTCTTTTATTCTGTTTCTTCAAAATGATTGCCCAAGTTATGGGCAAGTTAGAAAGAACGTATAGCTCAGCAGGCTCTGGTGTCAGAGTGATTGGGTTTCAGTTCTAGTTGTGTGACCTTAGGCTTGTGATTTCATGTCTCCATGCCTCAGTTTCCTCTTTCTGCACAACGGAGAAATATCAACATTACCCGCTTGTAATGGGCTGAAAATGGTCCCCTAAAGATATCCATGTTCATTCGCTGGAACTTGCAAATGTTGGCTTATTCGGAAAAAGTCTTTGCAGGTATGATTAAGTTAAGAATCTTGAGATGGAGAGATTATCCTGGATTATCAGGGTGGGCTGTTAATGGCATCACAGGGGTCCTTACGTGAGGGAGGCAGAGGAAAGGAATGTAAAGGTGAAGATAAAACAGAGAGAAATTTGAAGACACTAGCCTTGGAGATTGGAGTGATACAGCCACAAGCCAACGAATGCCAGCAGCCACCAGAAATTGAAAGAGGCTTGGAAAAGATTTTCCCTGGAGCCTCCAGAAGGAACTAGCCCTACCAGCATTGTGATTTCAGCCCAGTGAAACTGATTTTGGACTTATGGGCTGTAAAAGAATACATTGCTGTTGCTTGAAGCTACCATGTTTGTGACAATTTGTTATAGCAGCCACATGAACCTAATACATACCTTCAGAATCTTATTGACAGAATTTAATAAAATAATGCATGTAAAACATTTTTGTATAGTCCTTGTCGTTATGTCATTATATAATAAGCCCTCAGTAAATATCAGCTATTATTATTATTTTGAAACTAAAAGGAAGACTTGCATGGGACAAGGGAAACTGAAGCGGGGGTGGGCAAAGAGTAGGCGTCAAGCCCTGACTGGGTCACTGCCACTGGAAAGCTGAGCTTTTGTTTTCTCCTTTAACGAAAGAGGCCGAGTAAGCCCTGCCCTGCTCACCTCCCCCAGTTATGAGGATCAAATGAGTTAATGAATGTGAAAGCGCCTTGCACGTCACCCGCGTAAACTGTTAAGCTGTGGTTACAAAGGCCGGGACCAAACTGAAGCAACATCATAGGGGGCTGGGTGGGAGCTTTGTTCCTTTGGCGCTATGAGGTGAGATCATCTCTTTCAGCTTTTGTTCCTGCCTTTCTGAGCTCATTTGCTGGTTTTTCCCCTAATCCCAACCCCTTTAGCCCCAAGCGGAGCCTCCGATGACAAAGCTCCAATGGTCCTGGTCAGCCATGTGAGCCTTCCCTGGGGCATATTTCTTCTTGTTTCCATTTTTAAGAGGCACAAACAAAAATAAAAACAAAAACAAAAATACTCTCATCTTAAAAATGATTTATAATGCCCGTGATAGAGATTAGGTCAATGGATTCCAATTTAACTTTCAGAAAGGTTTGAGATGTTTCCAATGTGTGGTTTTTTTTTTTTTTTTTTCCGGCCAGAGACCCATGAGATCCAGCATCAGGGTGTCAACTTAGATGAGAACAAGTCAACCCTTGTCAAATGCTTGAAAGTGGTGAATTCATCTGTAAAGATATCTAGCCTCCCAGGAAATGTGCTATTTTAGCCTGGGTTTGCAAAGGAAAACACACAGGAGGAAAATGGGCCATTTCTGCCCATGATTTGCTTTCATCATTGCTGGTGTTTCCTCTACTCTATATTCCCCAAGATGGTCAAAGGTGTGCACTGTGAAGACATCTCGTTGCCAGAGGACATGGGAAATTCCACCAGTTCATTTATTCTAATCTACTTGCCCACTGGAAAATAAAGGGCCTCATTCATCAGCATTTATTCATTGAAAAAATATGTATTGAAAACCCACTGCATTCCAGGCACTGGGGAGACAATGGTCAATGTGACGTGTGTAGGGATCTGAAGTTTACAGGCTTAGGGGCTGATAGTCTTGACCAAACAGCAACAGGATACTGTCAGACTGCCATGGTGCAGAAGGGATGCCTGGTGCTGGGAGCGCCTCCAGCAGTCAGGAGGTTTCTCTGGCAGCTTGATGGAGCCAGGCCTGAGGGATGAGTAGGGATCGACTGAACGAAAAGGAGAGGGAAATGCACTAGATTCAGAGAGAGCAGTGTGTGCAGAGGCCCGAGCGTGGGAAACATTGTGATGTGCGAGAAGAACCAAGAGGAAGCCAGTGGGATGGAAAGCAGAGGAAAGAGAAGAGCTTATGATGAGGCCGAAGGAGTCATTCTGGGGACCAAGATGGCAGCCTTGCTGGCCATCTCAGAGCAGATACCACTTGGGGAAGAAACAGCTACCTTCCCAGTACTACTCTCCCGGAGATGTGTTGTGTGCACCTTCTCTCAGCTTGTCTGATTTCCATGCTGCTCTTGACTGAGCATAGAGCCCTTAGAAAGTTGAACCTCAAAGGCTGGTGATCTGTAACTCAGGCCTATTCTAGGTCTCCTTTTCGCCTCCTTCGGAAGTAGGGGTTTGTCTCTATATCCTTTCAGGGCTTGGCTTCTGTTCTGAACCAGGATATCTTGCTCTGGTCTTGAACTTCTGTCTCTAGTTTCTTCATTCATCAATGAATATATGTGTGTGTGTGTTTTGTATATGTATATATATATTAAGACATATATAAAATAAAATATGTATAATGTAATATATAATATATACATATATATGTATATTTTGAGATTAGTATTGCTCTGTCACCTAGGCTGGAATGCAGTGGCATGATCTCGGCTCACTGCATCATGGCAACCTCTGCCTCCTACATTCAGGTGATTCTCATGCCTCAGCCTTCCAACTAGCCAGGATTATAGGCACATACCACCACAACTGGCTAATTTTTATATTTTTAGTAGAGACAGGTTTTTGCCTTGTTGGCCAGGCTGGTCTCGAACTCCTGACCTCAAGTGATCCACCTGCCTCGTCCTCCCAAAGTGCTGGGATTACAGGTGTGAGCCACTATGCCTGGGCTTCATTCAACACATATTTATCTAGCCCTTATCACATGGCAGCACTGGTCTAGGCCTTGGTGATGCTTTGCTGAGCAGAAGAAGTCCTGCTACCAGCTCTCATAAAGCTCAAGTCCTGTGCTGGGAAGAGGGCTATTGGTCTTTACAATCAGATATCACTTTCCCCATTATCCATTCATTGTCCAAATCTCCTGCTATCATCCTCCAAGGATCCCCCACCTTCTCTTACCGCAGGAGCTTGGAGATGAGTCAGACTCTAGTCCATTTGCAGTGGACAGCACAGTCTTCCCTGTAATAAATCTGAGTTAGCTCCCAGCTCTGTTCTCTTGCTTCTTGGCTTCCTAGCCACAGCTTAAGGCTGGAGCTGAGATATTACAAGTATCTTGCTGACATTCACCACCCTGTGCGGTGACTCCACGTGTTCAGAAAAGCTGCCTTCATTGTTATTTTCCTCTGGGCACATGTCTCTGCTTACCATTGGCAAGTCTTCTGAAGGCAGCATAAGTACCTTCCAACAGTGGCTTATTCCCACTTGCCAGCAGTTAATGAACTGTTGCTGAGGATGGTTAATGCCCTGTGAAATCAGTCATTAATTGTAGAAACAACTGATTTCAGAGAGATCGAGGCAATTATTAAAGCCGTTTATGATGGTGGTGGCATAACAAAACACACTGCCATGCTGCTCATTCATCATAAGGAGCAAAGCCAGCTCCATGACTTTGAAGTTTTTCCCTAAAAGGGAATGGTCATGGCTGCTGAGCTCCATCAGCCCCTACAGCTAGACTCCTAAAACCCTGTCTACATACACTAGAAGTCAGCAATGGTGATCCTTGGGGGAAAAGAAGTTCACCTGCTAATGGCCGGCAGAAGGAGGCAGCATCGGATAATGGATGAAGCTGTTCTCTGGCAGTGGCTGTTCCTGGTTCTGGTGGCTTCTAAATGGTAATCTGGGGAGCTGCTGAGGGTCAGTGGGGTTTCTCCAGGTGGTCTCTGAGCTGGCATCTGGAAGTGATGATTCTGAGACGTTCTCTTTATTTGTTTGTTTCTGGGGAGTATTTAAAATAAGCTGCCCCTTTGTTAGTAGTGCGTCTAAAACGTATTTATTCATTTGCTGTAAAATCCAAGTTTGCCTCCTGACAGCTCAGAAGTCAATCGCGTTAATAGAAACCAATAATAGTCTCTCTCTGAGCTACCTCTATCAAGACAGGGAAGATTTCCAGATTCCCATCCTCTAGTCTCCCAGCTGTTTCTGGATCCCTAGGGAGTGTTTTGTATAAACACTTGAAGAAGTCCTCAAAGACCCTGATCCTATTGCCCTTGACATCCTCAGCCAAGGTGGTCTGTAGGAATGCCCGCTGCCTTAGTGGCCCTGCATTTATAGTTACTGGTTCCGCAGGCACTGTCTCTCGTAATATGCAGAGAGAATGGATATGCAGAGAAACCCATGGAAGGTTTCTTAACAGGCAGAATTGCAGAACTATTATTGTCATTATGCAAAAATCACCTAGGCCACAATTGGGTAAGGATGCCAGGTGTATGCTCATAGCAAGCTGGTTTATAATACTGAAATACTGGAATTGCCCTGTATGATCAATCACATAAGGTTAGAAAAGTATATTTTGGCATATCAAAATGGTGGAATATTGTACAGCATTTAATATAATTATTGAAATCTATGCTTGCTGACAGCAAATAATGCCCATTGTATATTACTGAGTGAAAAAAAGCAAGCAACTGTAGATGCATGATCTCATTTTATTGAAAATGCACACACATGTGTGTATGTGCATGTGAAAGGGTCTCTGTTGATAAACTTTAATATGTTAACAGTGGTTATTCTGGGAGATAGAAGATGACTTTGAAATTCCTCCCTTTGCTTTTGGATACTGTCTGAATTTATTACAATGAGCATATCTTGATTTTATAATAAGAAAAAACCTTTCTGTTAACATTTATTGAAACCTGTTCTATTTTATTCATTGTAATAAAATGATACCCTATCGGGATTTCCTAAAACTCTTTATGTTACTTGCCTTTATTTGCCAAATTAATATCGAATACTATTAGGAAAAAAAATCTTAAATTTAGAAAATTATGAAATCTACAAATAATTTTACAGATTAAGTTGTAAAAGTAGGAAAACAAATGACCTGCAATTTCTTACTGATTATATTATAAATCAAAACTAAAGACTCATTGGGCAACATCAAAGCAAGTAGGCTTGGGGGTTGGGGGCATATGCTGACTTGAAGCAACGGTATAGGGGAGTGCTGGGAAGCAACAGCCCTACAGATAAAATGTTTGTGCAGGGATGCTGCGTGCTGATGATGGATAAGGGTCTGTGGGTCACAGGAGTGATTCTTCACCACACGAGTCTGAGAATTTGTGATGACTCAGTTTTTCACTCTGCGGTTAATTTTGAGTCTTCTTGAACCTGCGCATAATTCCAGATCCAGCCATGCCTTTCCTTGGTAATCTTCCGTCCTGTCTCTAAATGTTCGAGGACTTCTGCTTGGATCTTTTGCTGAGAATTAGCTGTAACAGATGCCCAAGGAAACGATCATTTCCAAGTCTCCTTAAATGAGCTCTTTCTCTTGTTAAACATCATTGCATACACACCTAATGTTAAAATGCTGCCGCACCGTTGAGATTTCACTGAGTGGTGTTTTCAAATTCCAATGCAAGGAGTTGTTCCTTTAACAAAATGTGATGCAAAGTGCAAAACCTGAAACAAAATAAAGACTGTGAATCAAGTTTTTATCTAACTTATGAAGCAGCTGGAGGAAGACAGCAGAAATTATTTAAAGGACATTTGCAAAAAAAAAAAGCTTTAACACAGTAAACACCAGTATCGCCCTATTAATGGTTGAACAAAAAGAGTATTCCATAAATTATATTTTTTTCCTATTAAAGAAAAAGCCTGTACATTGTCAGAAGTTTTCTAACTTTAAGCAGCTAGGTGATGAGTAGAATAATAAAGGGAAATCAATGCAAGACATACTCTAGTGCAAAATAGAGGTACTCCTAATAAGAATGATGCAAGACCCAGGTCAACAAAACAAAACAAAACCAGGTAACTCCCAAATTATTCCTTTACATTGTATCTCTTTACCAAGGATGAAGACAGTCTCATCTTTATTATCTGCCCTAGCGCAGTTTTAAAATCAGGTCCTTCATTGTTTCATGCATCTATCTTTTGTTTCTCCAGCAAGATTTCAGTCTGTTCTGGGCAGGGGCCATTTGCTCTGCTTGTCTTGTATTTCCAACCACTTTCGTTGTCAGGAGAGCTGAAGGCATGGCAGGTGCCTCACGATTATTGATCCACTGGGGCAAGAAGGAGTCCGAATCAGAAAAGAATAGCTTTAGTGTGACTTGCTAATTCCATTTGGTTGATAATAGCTTTTTAAAGCCTCTAGTTAAGAAAGATTCTGAAGATGAATTTGGGCTGAACAGAGAGAATGTTGTGGTCGATGGATAATGTCTGCCAAGGGCACAAGAGTGGTGGTCCCGGTCCTGTGTTCAGTCCCTGTCCCTGAATCAAGCCAGCCCTGGAGCCACCACACTTCTGGACTCCGTTATATTGGATAGACACATCTCATGATTTAATGCACTATTAATACGTTTTTCTTTCCTGTAGTTAAAAGCCTCCTGTATTATAGAATCTCCTATTCACCAATCCCAAAACTTCAACAGAAGTTTTTTTTGACTCAAGAATTATAATTTTATTTGTACAAATGAATTAGAATAGTTTAATGAAAAGCCACATACAATATGATTAGAAAAAATTCTCAAATATTAATTCTTGTCCTTACCTAGTTGAGTAACATCTGCCTAAGTTTCCTTAAAACCCTTCAAACCTCTGTTTTCTAATTTGTAAAAATGGAACAACATGTATCTCACAGAATGATGGTTAAAATTTAAGATAACTCAAGCACACAGGCACTGAACACAGCTGGCATGCAGGTGACTCATAGTAGCTGCGTCACCCCCGTCAGGCTTCTTTCTTTCTCTGGATCTCACTGAGGAGGTCCAATCTCGACCACTTGGTAAAAACACTGTGAGGCCGGGCGCAGTGGCTCACGCCTGTAATCCAGCAGTTTGGGATGCTGAGGCAGGCGGATCACTTGAGGTCAGGAGTTCAAGACCAGCCTGGCCAAAATGGTGAAACGCCATTTCTATTAAAAATACAAAAAATTAGCTGGGTGTGGTGGCATGCCCCTGTAATCCCAGCTACTTGGGAGGCAGAAGCAGGAGATTCGCTTGAACTGGGAGGCTGAGGTTGTAGTGAGCCAAGATCACGCCACTGCACTCCAGCCCGGATGACAGAACAAGACTCTGTCTCAAAAGCAAACAAGCAAACAAACAAACAAACATGTTCACTGTGTCTCATCCCTGGAGGTCAGTCCCAGTATCTCTTCACAGAGAGCTTGAGAAGTCCTGGAGTGAGAGTTCACACAGTCTTTCCTTTTGGACTGATGGATTTCTTTGCAAAATTGCCTGGTGATTCTGGCATCATATCCCTTTAGGTCTGGTGTACCTAAAAGGCAGTCTAATCAGGAAAATAAATTCAATGCAAACTAATATTCAATTTGGAAACCTTTTGAGAGTAGATGCATTTTACACTTTGGAAGATTTTTGTCTTATTTTATTACAGTACTGTGTCTTCTGATAAATTAAAGGGAGATGAGTTGTTTCTGAGCCAAATAAACCCTTACAGTGAAATTAAAATTTAAATCCTTTCTGTGTTTGCTCTGTCAGACCCATGGGGCTTTGTCAGAAGGGACTTGAGCTATGTGACTCTGTTGTATATATTTTTATTTTTTTTCTTGGTCTAAGAGGCCCTTATTGACTATTTTTGTAATTTTATTAGTCTGTTACTAGGATGTTGTTCTCTAATATAAAGGAAAAGGCGGAAGCTGTAGGGAGAATGATTTAAACTTCAAGAATTGACTCAGCAGCAAATAGAATTTCATAGTAACTAAGTGAATGGGTTTGAAATGTAGCTAGATTTGGGTGTTAATCCTGTCCTTGCCACTTAACAGCTAGGTTACCTTGGGCAAATTGTCTACCTCTTCAAGCCTCTGTTTCCACATCTGTAAAATGGAGATGATGCTTGTAATGTTTAAACATTGCTTTGTAAAAAACCTCCCAACATTTAGTGGCTTAAAACAAAAATCACTTAAAAAAATTCTCAGGCGTCTGTGTGTCAGATGACCCGGTCTGCTCTTAGCCGGGAGACTCTGCAGATCTTGGCTGGACTCCCCCACGTGACTGCAGGCTGCTGAGAGGCAGCTGCTTCATGTGCCCCTCATCCTCCTGGAGCAGCAGGCTAGCTGAAACATGCCCTCTCATAGCGATGGCAGAGGGGCAAGAGCCTGAGCCCAACCAACCAAGCACTCATGAAGCATTTTGTCAATTCTGCTAACATTTCATTGGCCAAAGTAAGCTACGCGGCCCACCCCACAGTTCAAGGGGCAAGGAATTATGCTTCTGCCATGGGGCTGGTTGCTGGGGCAGTAAACAATCACCAGTCTGTTACCAGGTAAATACCAGGCTCATAAGGTTGTTGTTAGGATTGAATGAAATAATACGCTAAAGTATTTTGCAGAGTTACTGGAGCTTCCTGAGTGCTAAAACGGGACACATATTAATTCTACCTACCATGGCTACCTCAAGAAGGCATATACATGCTCCTAGTTAGTACAAGTAATGATTTCAGGTAAAAAGGCTGTTATGAAAGCATAAAACAATCTATAAATATGATGGTTTAAAATATATCTACAAAATTTCTGATACTTGTCCATTCAGAAAGTAGGGTCTAATTTCTTCCTTTGGAGTGAGGATGAGATTTAGTGACTCTCTATGGGAACCAGTAGAAAAATAAGTGGAAATGCAGTGCCAGAGATTAGGTCCATGTAACCAAGGTCCAGTTTTGGTCAATGGAACATGAGGCACATTTCCTGGGAGGATTTCTGGAAAACTTTTGGCTTTCCTAATAAAAAATAAAAAGATGCAGTTGGTATCACCCCTGTGCCAATTCTTGCCTATGAGGTAGACATTGTTTAAAGCTACAGATGTCATTTTGTAACCAGAAGGGTAGGGTCAAGAGAATTACAGAGGTGCTTGTGTTGACATGATAACATAAAATCAACACTACCTCCTTCCAGATTTATTTTTATGTGAAAAAATTAGTCAGGGTTGGCCAGGTTTTCTGTTGCTGACACCTAAAAACATTCCAAACAAATGTAGAATGTGAGTGGAACAGGCTGAATAATGACCCTCACAGATGCTTATCATCCTCACATGCAGAACCACCAGGTGGCCACCAAAGGTCAGAAAAGGTAAGGAAAGGGTTCTTCCCTGGAACCTCCAGAGGCATCCAGCCCTGTCCACACCTGGGTGCTTCACCAGAGTGAGGTGGGGAACACTGATACGATCTGGGCGAGGTCAGCAAAGACTTTCCTGAGGGAGGCATAAAAAGGTGAGCCGGTGATAGCCTGATAAACAGCAAGGAGGGAAAGAACCAAAAAACATTTATTTGATGTTTCATATTGGCCACTCACTACGTATGCCAATCAGTGAATTCTCACAATTATCTTGTGAAGAAGATGCCATTGTTATTTCCATTTTGCACGTGAGGAGAATGAGGTGGCTTCTCCTCTCTTCCTGGTCTCCTTCTTCTTCCCTCCTCTTTTCTCCCTCTTCCTCTCTCTCTTCCTCTTCTCTTTCTCTCTCCCTCTTTCTCTTTCTCCTCCCTCTCTTCCTCCTTCTCCTCCTCCTTCTTCTCTTTCTCCCCCTTCTTCTCCTTCTCCCTCCTCCATTCATCTTTCTTTTCCTCCCCATCTCTTTTCCCCTGTCCCCCTACCCTTACCCTCTTCTTTCTCCTCCTCTTCATTCCTCCTCAGCTTCTCCTTTTCCTTTTCCTCCTCCTCTTCCTTCTTCTTCCTCCTCCTCTTCCTCCGCTTTCTCTTCTTCTTCTTTCTCCTCTTCCTCCTCCTCTTCCTCTCCTTATGGTAATTAGAGAGGAAAACCTTGTGCCATTAACCTCCATCTACCTGACACCTAGTAGGTACCTGATGCATGTTGACTTACACGTCATATGAGAATTAGAAATGAGCTCTGTAAAAGTTTGTGCTCATGCACACAGACCCCCTCACTCCCACATACACACAAATGATTTGAGGACTTGAACACTTTTTGCTTCTGAAAAAAATGACCACAGTCTTTTGCTTCAGTCAAATGCTTCTGTAGAGAAAAACATTTCTCTTTTGTGCCATCGTTTGCTCAAAGGCAGATGCAGAGTGTTCGTTGAAACGCTTCCTCTCCCCTGATTACCTTGTACAGAGCTCTCCGTTTGGGAATAGTTGCAGATTTTTTTGTCATTCTCTGGCTCTGGTTTATAGAAAAATGGATCACTTGTTGAGGCAAACTTCAAAGGCAGAGAGAGCTCTCACTTAGAAATGGTCCTGTCTTTTAATTCAGGCGTAATCCTATTAGAGACACAGCTCTCAGGGCTGGGGAATCCTTGTAGGATTCTTTGATCAAGGAAGTGCTTTTGAGTTCAGTGGCTCATCTGTCCTGGCCGTAAAAATAACAGGGGACCCATTTACTATCTGAAAATGTTGATTTCTGTCATTTCCAGTGAAAGAAGCATATACCTGTACCTGTGTTTGAGTTCAGGGGAAAAAGAGGGAAAAGGAATAGGGTTGTGGTGTATTTCCAACATGTGGCAATGCAATCCCTGCTCATATGCCAGTAACTTCAGGTGTCGTTAAATTACATCTGAAGGCGTTTGATACCTGCTCATTCATTAGCCATCTTAGAAGTTTCTTTCTGATTCTATGAGATGAGAGTTGCATTTTGGTCTTTTATCCTTCTCGAACTCTTGCCAACTCTTCTGTTTAACAGAGAGATTTAGTCAGTCTTTACCTAAGACTTAAAAGCCCTCTGCTCTGCCAGCCTCCACCTTCCTCATTCCCCACATCCTTGCTCATCCCTACTCTCTCTCCTTGTCCCCCTCGCTCTGCTCTTTTGCTGCCACTGCTCCTTGCTGTTTGTTACACAAAGAGCACATTCTCACCTCGGAAACTCAGCATACTTCATCCCCTGGGTCCTGGAGTGTTCTTCCCCCAGAAAGAAGGAATGAGACATGAGGCTCATTTATTGGGTGTCTCCTCCAGGAGAATATAAGCTTCATAAATTCAAAGGTTTTCTTCAGTTTGGCTCACTGCTGTATTCCCAGAACTTGAAGAACAGTACCTGGCAAATAGAAGACACACGTGGAAAATTTTGTTGCATGGATGAATGAAAGAGTTGTTTTTTGACTTTGGCAAGTGAGAGCATTAAGTTAGAGTTTAGTAACACTCCTTTGTTCCATTGTGGCTATTGTAACCTGTGACTTTTATTTTAGGCAAGTGACATAAACATCTGAACCCACAATTCCTGGTCTGAAATTCCTTTAAAAGTCCACATGCTGATTCCCCAACAATCTGTTGAAGCTGTGTAGCTCATGACATTATTTAACGTGCTCTTGGGATTGTTCACAGTCCAGATGAAATATGGATTTCATTGTGTTTTGAAATGCATATTTTGAGGCCTTATATCAATATAGGATTTTCATCTTTTAAAATGAGGTTTTCATGTACAGTCCACATTTTTCATGATCTGGGGGATAAAATTTGTTGACAAGAGAGCTGTGTGCTTTTTATTTCTGGCTTGCCTCAAATGTAACCAACAGATTCACCAATAAAATTTAGATTTGAACTGTACCCCAAGCACTATCTTGAAAGCTGGAGTTCAGCAAGGCGCTTGACTAAGATCTGGCATGTGAGGTGTGGGCAGACACTCAGGGAACTGATTTTGAAGAAACACCAGTGTTGAAAAAATGCAGAATGTTGGAAAAATCCCTAGGAAGGCAAGATATCTGAGGCTTGAATTTGAGAATGGTTTGGAGGAAGAAGGTTGTAATTCTAATTAAACAAATTCTCAGATGCGGCTGAACTGTCCACACCCAACCATGTGCAGCTACCCAATTAATTCATTATGCAACACATTCATTGAGCTGCTACTATGTGCCAGGCATGTGCTGAGTGCCAGGCTCCCAATGATGGAGAAACAGATAAGGTTCCTACCTTCCTAGAGCCCAACTTTTAGAGGGTCAAATGACAAACACACCAACACACGCAAGTAATCATTTGTAACCCCTACAAATTGGGATAAGATCGTTGAAGGAAAAGTTAGGAAGAATCAGTAGAGATTAACATGGGTGAAGAACTGCGACTTAGCTTGGAGGTGAGGACCTCCAGGATGCAAAGTCAAAGTCCCGCCAGGCCACATTGTCCCTTCCCCTTCCCCTTCCCCCAGCATCCCTTCATGTCTCTCTTCTACCAGCATTTCCTTTCTATCCTTCAGTTACTCACTTTATTTCCTAAGCCAGTGGTTTCCCAGCCTTTTTAACATCCAGGGGAGTTTCTGAGATTCTCCCATTTTCCCCACCAAGTAATTCCCTAGAGCCACCTGGCTCCAGTGCCAGCTTCTGCCTCCCCTCTGTCTTTATTTCCTGTCATTGTTCCAGGCCCTGCCACACTGGACCGCAGTCATTGGCTCACCTGTCCATCTCCTCTATCTGCCTAGAAGCCCACTGAGGGCATCATTTCTACTTTCTCAGCATGCAGCACACGGCCATTGCTTATGAAAAACTGAATGATAATAGCTAGCGTGTATATGTGCATACAGTGTGCCTGACAGTGTTCTGTTAGTTATATAACTTGTTAGAACCACCCAAATTCCTCAGGAGTTACTGTTATTACCCCTACTTTATGGAGAGGAAATTGAGACACAAAGAGTTTAAGCCATACAAACAAGTAGCTGGACGTGGCAGAATCAGGCAGCCCATCCCCAGACTCCAGACTGTCAACCACCATGCCCTCAATAAATGAACTAATGAATGAGTGAGTGAATGAATGAATAATTTTTGTGTTATCTAATCCCATTTTATTTTTAAATATTAATGGGTATTATGATGGGGAAGCCCTGAAAGTGGCAGAAAGCTTTGCACTCTACTCGTTCAAAACCTGTTTTCCCCTCATCCTTGGTTTTTGAAGATTTCATTAGAAACTCCTGGAGATGGTCGCAGGGCAAGGTTTTGCAGGTGAGAATTCCTAGTAAATAATCCCTCTCTTTCTACTTCTTCCAGTCCCAATGCAACTGTTCTCCTCAGGCAGATCATTAAATTGCTGGTATCCACAGGTGGTTCTACCATGAGATTGAGAAGATATGGGAACTAGTTATAGTTTACCAAAGCCAATGCAGAGAGGCATCTCTGTGGGCCTTTCCTACAGTTCTAAAGTGCCCCAAATAGCTTTCTCTTTCCCCTCATGCCATGTAAATAAGATAAAGTTGTCATTTACTTTATACCTGCTACATGCCACATACTGCACAGGTGACATAGCTTACCTCAAAGGGCACCTTCCCCAGAAGGGTGGCTGCTCCACCCCTAGACCTCTCCTCGCCCATTGGTTTTCACACGTGGCTCCTATTAAGATCATCTGGAGAACCTGGGACACAGACTGAGTCCCAGGTCCTGTTCTGTTTCAAGGACCCTGGGCCTCTGTTCTTTAGCAGCTCCGCAGGAGATTCTGCCACATATTTAAGTTTGAGACCTTCTGCAGTAAGGCAATGGTCTTCATATTTTAGGGCACATCAGAATCACCTGGTGGAGCCTTGAACTGCTGAGCATCTGGTGTCCAGGTGATCTGAGTTCAGAATCACACCTTGGCCTCTATCCCCATACCTGTGGAGTGCTCTGGTCACGGGAAGATGGTAAGCTGGCCGCTTGCCCTTCCTTCTCAGCTCTTCAGGCGGCTGTGGGAAGACTTGGAGGCACCTAACATCCAGGGAACAAAAACTTGGGAACAGAGGCTTTTGTGCAGGTAGGAGGTCTTTGCCTTTCATTTTGATTGCAGTGTGTTTTTGTTCTGGGTGGCTTGGGGTTGAGTTTGTTGTTTGAAACCCAGATTAATATAGCTCACTAAGACCTTTATAACCCAACACAAGATTTCTTTTCTGTGCCTGTTGTTGTGGGGTTGGAGGTACGGTGAGTGAAGACTGTTTCTGTGTTACATTTTCCTACGCTTATTCACACTCAGCCTCTCTTCTAAGTTCAGTGACAATGGAGCGGCCCTTTTTACAAAAGAGGAGATTGAGGCACAAGAGAGAGGAAGTGAAGTGGCCTGCTCAGGGTCGCAAGGTTGTGTGAGTTATGTGAGTGATGTAGCTGGGAAAATAACCAACGATGTCTGATTCCCAGGAGGTCTGAAGTAGAGCAGCAGGTGTGGCTTGGGCAAAATCTCCAAAAACTCTACCTAAGAAGGCGCTCACAGACTGCTGCTTCTACAGCAAACCATGGTGACGCTAGTTAGACTTAGGGTTCTGGTGATAAATTGGCATTAATGAAATCTCAATATGTACCCATAAAGAGAGAAACAAAAAATCCATAACAGTCCCCGATGGGTCATTAGATCTTAAGAGAAATAATACAAATTCCCGGCAGAGCACATTACTGAAGTAGGTGAGCCTGGCCCAGCCTATCCTTATCTGTAGCATCTCGATATTCTTACGGTACGTGTGTATGTTGGATTAAGGTAACAGTAACAATGATCAAAGAGGCAAGACTATAAGCTAATGATAGAGCACTTTCACTGAAGGACTGAAGTAGTGAACTTGGACAAATTATTGAAACACTCTGGACCTCTGTTTCTAGTCTGAAAAATGGAAACAGCCATTCTTTCTTGGTAGGTTGCTGGAAAGAGGTCATGATACCTCATTGTTTTCACTTGCATTCCCCTGGTTTCTAGGTGGATTGGATACCTGTTAAATGTAGATGGATATCTGTAGTTCTTTGGTACGCTGCCTGTTTATCTGCTTAGTACAGTCTTTTGAGCTGTTGACCTATGTTTTATTTATTTATTATTTTATTTATGTACTTATTTTTAACTTAATTTTTTATTTTTTGAGGCAGAGTCTCGCTCTGTCACCCAGGCAAGAGTGCAATGGCGCTGTCTCGGCTCACTGCAACCTCTGTCTCCTGGGTTCAAGGGATTCACCTGCCTCAGTTCCCTAAGTAGCTGGGATTACAGGTGCGCGCCACCGTGCCTGGCTCATTTTCATATTTTTAGTAGTGATGGGGCTTCACCATGTTGTCCAGACTGGCCTTGAACTCCTGACCTCAAGTGATCTGCCCACCTCCGTCTCTCAAAGTGCTGGGATTACAGGTGTGAGCCACCGTGCCCGGCCTGACCTATGTTTTAAGAATATCACTCTTTTTGTCACAGATATGGGTATATTGTCTTCTTATCTCTCTTTCTTTTAGACAACTATGTTGAGGTATAATTTACATACCACAAAATTCAACCATTCTAAATATACAATTCAGGGATTTGTTTTGAGGGTAAGTTTATTGAGTTGTGCATCCGTCATCACAATGCAGTTTTGGACCTTTTCCACCAACCCAGAAATTTACCTTGTGCTCATTTTCAGTTTATCCAGGCTCCCACCCCTAGCCCTAGGCAGCCAGTGATCTGTTTCTGTCTCTATTTGCCTTCTCTGGTCATGTCATATGAAATAGAATCAGGCAATGTGTAATCTTCTCTGTCTGGCTTCCTCCACTTAGCATCTTGGTTCTTAGGTTCCCCCATGTTGTAGCATGTTTTTAATATCAGGACTGCTGTTCTTTTCACTGTCGAATAGTATTCCAGTGTCGGGATATACCACGCTGTGTTCTCTCCAGTCCTCATTGTGCATGTGGGCAGATTCAGCCAGGTATACAGTGTCCCCAATCATGACCGTAACCTCAGTCAGGTAGAACAAGGGGCCCTCATCACCCCCATGATCATTATCTCCAACTGATAACACCACCGGGCCTGGGCATTGCTCCTTTAACTGTGACAGAGAAGCTGCCAGTCTACCTCCCACCTGGAAGAGCCTCTGCCAATCTAACTATTAGAGGGGCAGTAATCCAGTGATGGTGGTGGTGGTGATGGTCCTGGTGATGGTGGTGACAATGGTAGCTCTGCTGCTGCTGCTGCTGCTGGTGATGGTGGTAGTGGTGGTCATGGTAGTGGTGGTGATGTTCCTGGTGCTGCCTCTGGTAATGGTGTTGACGGTAGTGGTTGTGCTGCTGCTGGTAATGGTGTTGACGGTAGTGGTGGTGCTGCTGGTGGTAATGGTGGTGGGAGTGATCGTGGTGAATTCTGCAATCCTACCCTTCTTATCTAAAGTCCAGCAGTTTTACAGGTACATATACTTCTCAGATAGCTGTATGCCTTTGGTGATTTCTGGAGGACTGAAATGATTGGCTTTGTCAATTTTGTCCTGCTATGGAATTGCTCTTGGGGAAATGATTTCCCGATCTCCTTGTTCAGCCATAGCTGGAAGGCTCATCCTGCCTCACAATCTTTTGATTGCCTTTTAACTTAGCTAAGGGTTCTATTGTCCTATAATGACTTTGATTTTGACATGTGTGTCAGTATCTCCGTTTTAGCATCTATTTTTGTCTTGTTCAGGAAGACTATCTTAAGATTATTAACATATTCTCTTATACTTTCTTCTACTATTTTACAGCTTTGCGGCTTATATTTGGAGACTCCTGTATCATGTGCAATTGCTTCTTAGAAGGGTCGTACACAATTGTAATTCCACCAAAAAAGTATCCAAATTATTTTAACCATACTTAGCCAGTGTTGAAAGTTGCATGTATTTCCTCACCATTAAAACAGGTTATTTCATTATTAGTTTATTTCTATAGTTTTATGCATTCATGTTATTTGCCAAATACTTATTTTCATAAGTATTTGTAATTTTTATATGTGGCAGTTGTTGAGCCCTTGATTCTCATATTTCCTGCAAATATTTCACCAACATGCTGTTTGACTATTGATTGAACAACTATATTTTATTGTAAGGAATGATTTTAGAAAAACAGTAAAATAAAAGCAAAATAAAAAAAAAATAAGAGTTTTTTTTTTTTTTTTTTTTTTCTTGTGGAGAAGGAGCCTTACTATGTTGCCCAGGCTGGTCTTGAACTCCTGGCTTCAAGTGATCCTCCAATTTACATGTTAGTATTTGTGTTTTTCCTAGTTGGTGTACACATTTACACAGAAAGATCACCTGACAAATATTTTTTCCAACTGTTGTATGATAAACCTGTATATCACTTAATCCCCAACATAATTTTAATGATGAAAAAGTATTCTATTACATGGTTATGTTGTACTTTAGTTCACTTCCTTCAGTCGATCCTTAGGCTCTTTGCAGTGTTTTATTGTTATATATAACTTTCTAAAAAATCTGTAGTGAAATTGTTATCAATGGCTCATTTTTTCCTAGTATGCTTTGCCAGAGAACATGCTGATTTTTTAAGCTTTTGATACAGGTTGACAAATTGGCCTCCGGAAATCTTAATACAAACTACATTCTCATTAGTGGTGTGTAAGATAATACTTGCTGTCCTTTTTCTTAGGACAGCAAGTATTATCATTTTAAGAAAATACCTGCAAATTTGGAAGGCAAAACTGTATCTTTTCAGACAAGATGGAGTACATTCCAGGTGGTATGGGTGTAGACTACAGCTGCATCCTTTTAATGTGTTTAGCATACCTTCTCAAACGTATATATTTTTTATAAAAAGTATATAAATATATGTATATGTGTGTGCATATATAAATGTGTTTGTACATATTTCCATCTTTTAAAAATGTCCATTTGATTACTAATGAGGTTGGACAGTTTTTCAGATTAAGCAATTACGTTTCTGCTTTCAATGAATTGCCTCATCGTGTCACTTGCCTACTTTTTAAATTACGAGTTTTGATCCTTTTATTATTTACTTATGAGTTCTTCATATATTTTAACTTTACAGATAGGAGACCATGATGTTTTATCATGTGCTTTTCTCAACTTAGACTATGTCATCAATATAATTCCATACCAGTAATACAATTTTTATATCAATATCAAGAAGATACTTCCTCCCATTATCCTCTCCCTAACCATGATAGATTGACTGCAAAAATCAATGGGAAAAGTGCCCAATTCTTCCCCTCCCTTGTGTCTGTGCCCTTTGCAATATGGCTTTGCAGCTCCTCCCATAGGAGATGGAGTCCAGCGTCTGTGCTGGCTTCGACACTTGCTTTGCCAATGGCATAGGTGGAGTGACAATGGCCGCGTGAGGGTTTGTGTGCTTCTGCTGTCTCTTGGAAACCTGCAGCCATCATGTAAACAAGCATGGGGTGCAGGAAGCTGATAGACATTTGTCCCTATTACCCGATGGCCTTAGAGGATGACACGCCAGCCGCCAGACTGGTCAGTGAGGTTGTCCATGACTACCAGGCCCAGATGAACTGCCAGCTGACCACAGATGCATGAGCCAGTCTGGCCGAGAAGATCAGCTGGGGCTGCCCAGATCAACAGAGCCGTTCAGGCATTCCATGGGGTTATCAGTCAGAATACACCATGATTTAAACCACTAAGTTTTGTATTGTTTGTTATGTAGTCATGGATATATATATATAACATATATATAATTTATATGTATGTGTGTATATATATGCATGTATGTATATATATATATTTTAAGAAGGTAATGTAGTGCAGAATCTGGATTTTATTTTTATTCTGCATATGACTATAGTTTTGTATGTATTATAACTTTCCATGGTTATTTTCATATTATTGTATTTGTACTTTATCATCATGGAGAAGTTTGTAATATTCACCACCAACCATTTTATACAGTGTGCTAATGTTTGAGTTGTTTGTTTTGATTTCTCTCTTGTCCTGGTATTCTGCATATTGAGGGAAAAAAGTCATGACACAGTGCTGTTTAAAAATGTTTGTTGTAGTCACCACTTAGTTTCACTTGAATCATAATTTGTACAAAGTGGAAGAGAGGTGTTTTCTGTTGGTTTGTTCCATTTATTTCATAACTTAATGAGAATATGAACTGTGTTTTATATTGGTTGAGACAATTATAACAACTTCAGTACATTCTTGGTTTTTATGTTTGAGTAAATTAAAATTCAGTTTCCTAAAACAAAAGTACAATAAGCAAATAAAAATTCCCCATTATAAAAGTTAATTGTCTCAATTTTAAAATTATATAACAAATAATTAAAGTTAAACGTAATGTAGATCTGGCATTAGAACTTCAAATAAACAAACTAGCCAGAATTCAATTTTTGAAAGATTAAAAACACGCTGAAAAAAAAGAACTTTAACTATGCTGGCTAATATTTTTATTCTTAGTAGGTTTAAAGGCATCCGCATCTGCCCTATCTTATGCCCTTATTTACATTATATATGCAGTATAAATAATTTTTATGTAATAATGTTTTGCTCAGGGCATTATATTCTCACAGCTTTGTATCAATAATCAAAATTTGATAATCTCAAAAGTTACCTATGAGATTATGCTTTAAATATGATTTTAATCATAGTGGAATTAGGACTGTAGAGTTTTTGGTTTTCCATTTTACTAATATTTTAGTAACTTTTTCCCCAAAGATCTAAAATACACGTTACAATTTATGTGTCACTTCGTGTCTATCACTGAATCATTTTCATATGTGCCTATTTGGCTGGGTATAATATTCCTAAGGCAGCCCCTTTTTTTCCCCTTTAAAAGACCATTAACATGGACATTATTCAGTTTTCTTCTGGCACGTATTGTTGCAAGGCCAGCATACCTTCTCTTCTTTTGTGGGTAATCTGAGTTTTCTGCCTGAATACTCTTAATAGTCTTCTGTATTTGAATTTTAAAAAACAAACATAACAATAAAACAAGTTATGTCTAGGTGTTACTTCTTGTGTTAATGTTGCTTGCCTTTCCGCTTGCAGAATAAATTATTCAGCTTCACTGTAGCTCCCGTCTTACTTTTGTTTCATTTGTTTTGGTTTCCTGCAATACCAGTTATCCATATGTTGGAGCTGGAACTCTGCCATGTGTTTTTCTTACCTATCAACTTCCCTCTCAACATTTATTTATTTAATTTTATTTTATTTTAACTTGGTGTTATAGGAAAAGCATGTTGAGGTTTTTGTCCACATTTTTTTGTTTTGTGTCCATTTTAGTTCACCATTTTAAATGCTATTTTATTTTTAATTACGGCGTTGTGTTTTGATTCATTTTTTCCTTACTTATATTGGGAACCACTATAACTCTCTAGGTTGTCTTATCTACATGTCTTGTTTCAGTTCCCCGTCCTAGAAGCAGACCCAACCAAGGGCCCAGCACCTGTATAGGGGAGGGCAGGCAGCCAGTAAGAGATGAGGTATTAAACCAACTGCCACAGTGGGCAACTCAGGCTAAATCCTGAAAGGAAAACTTGTGAAGTGGTATAAACACAAGCTCCAAATTTTCTCATTCAAGGTGTGAGGAATCTGGGACATTTGTATCCTATAGCTGCCAATCACTGGTTAAGGATTGTCTGCAGGGGGATATTAATTTTCCTGGCACTTACAGTTTACCATGACCATGGGCAAATGGAGTTCTGGCAGCCTAGAGGCGGATCTACAAAACCCATGCAGGTGTTGGCCCTCATAAATCAGGCTGGTGTGCCCAAAAGTTGTAAGAAGGGATTATGGGAATAATGTAAGTTTTGGCTACCTCATATAAAAAGAAAATCAATAAAACTGGATGCCTCCCTGAAAAAGCTATGATAGCCAGGATGAATAGTGATGAGGAACAGAGGTTTTGCACTATGAAGACTGGATTTAAATTCAATTTAGTTCTACCACTTCTTGTGTCTGTTTAACATTTCTAAGACCTCTGTTTTTCTAAGTGTAAATTAGGTATAATAATAGGGTAGTTTTAAGAATCAAATATGAGAGCGCTTGTTATCTAATAAGGGCTTTCATACATAAGCTTTTAAAAAAAAATTCAGCTATGAATTTACCTTTGAGTGCCTCACTGGCCATATCCCTTAATTTTATGATGTAGTGGTTTTTGTAATATTCTAAATAATGTGGTGTGTTTGTATCCTATCTCACTTAGAGTCAATTTAAAGAGCTGTCTAGGTGGCAGATCCCTAAAAGGAAAAAAATATCTGAAACAACAAGAACCTGCACTTGTTTTGTGTCCTGGTATTTAGAAGTGCTTTTTTGTTGAACATAAATCCTTTTCTATTCCTAAGTAACCTCATGAGCTTCCATAGACAAAGAAAATTATGCTCAGAGAGGTTAAGCAATCTACCCAGGATCACACAGGAGAAAGTAACGGCATTAGAACTAGGGCCCGGGTACCTCTGACTCCTGCATCAGTGCCTTACCAGAGTCTCATGCTCCCTTTGTGTTTGAGACAGGATAATGGCTTCCACAGGTGTTCATGTCCTAATCCTCTGAACCAGTGAATGTGTTATCTTATATGGCAAAAGGGACTTTGCAGATGGGATCAAAGATCTTGAGGTGGGGACATTATCCTGGATTATCTGCGACGTAATCATGAGGGTCTTTATAAAAGGGAGGCAGGAGGGTCAGAGTCAGAAAAGGAGTTGGGTGGCCTGGTGTGGTGGCTCACGCCTGTAGTCCCAGCACTTTGGGAGGCTAAAGCGGGCAGATCACTTGAGGTCAGGAGTTCGAGACCAGCCTGGCCAACATGGTGAAACCCCGTCTCTACTAAAAATATAAAAATTAGCCGGCTGTGGTGGCACACGCCTGTAATCCCAGCTACTGGGGAAGCTGAGGGAAGAGAATTGCTTGAACCTGGGAGGCAGAGATTGCAGGGAACCTAGATCATGTCACTGCATTCCAGCCTGGGTGAGTGAGCGAGACTCTGTCTCAAAAAAAAAAAAAAAAAAGAGTTGGGCAATAGAAGCAGGTGTGCATGAGAGGGAGGCGAGAGAAAACGATTTAAAGATGCTATGCTGTGCTACTAGCTTTGAAGTGGACGCAGGTGGGGCATGAGTCAATGAATGTGCATGGCCTTCTAGGAGCTAGAAAATATAGCAAATTCTCCCCAAGAGCTTTCAGAAGGAATGCAGTCCCATCATCATCTTTATTTTGTCCCCATAAGACCCATTTCAGGCTTCTGACCTCCAGAACTGTAAGATAAAAAAATGTATGTTGTTTTTAAATCACGAAGTTTTTGGTACTTTGCTACATCAGCCATAAGAAACTGATACACTTTGTAATGGTTAACAGATTTACACACCTGTATGTGTGCTTTAGGCATGTAAAAATTGTTTATTCATTTTTCACGCAAGGAACAGTGCTTAGGAGGACTTGCAGAGATGAAGAAAGGTTCTTTTTCTGAGAATCTGAGTCTACCTGTGAAACTTCAAATAAGTAGGGGGCTTTGTCTGTGGGTTAAAATGGAGGCCACCTTAGGGTTCTCCCAGTGTGCAAAGTGAGAATTCAGAGTTTTCCTGATCAAGGTGCAATTGGAACAGTCTTTCAGAATGACTATTTCCTAGGAAGAAATGGGCAAAGATTACCCTGGGCGAAGGGAACCACATATGCAGTGACATCAGAGTGGAGGGAACAGCCTTACATGTGGGGGATGATGAGAGCAATGACAGCTGTGGCTTGGTATGTGGTTTTCCTTAATACCCCAATGTCTTCCAACAATGGCTAACTCTGTGATTGCTCAACATGGCATCATGGCCTTGCCTCTGGTGCTCTGGGGTCTGGGTCCTCTCTGCAGGGAAAGAGATGCAAATCAGCATCTGCCTGGAGTTTGCCTGACTGTAGAGGTGCCATCAAACTGCTGATTCTTAAGTACCAAACGTCAATAAAAATAATCAAAGGAAACCAGTGGCCCATAAACAATATTAACTCCAGGACTGGTAGGAGGCGAGGGGCTGGAGAATATTGGAGCAACACACACATTTGAATACTTGGACACAGCTCCAGTGCAAAATGTGCTTTCTGTATAAGGCACAGATGCTGATCAAATAATCAAGATGGTAATAGTTTAATTTTATGTTTTACGAGGAAAACCATGTTCTTTCCTGCTTTCAGTGCATCTCATCATTGGAGACGTGTCTTCTTTCCAGAGTTTAGATCCTGGGCCTTGTAAAGTTTTCCAGGTGAGCTCTGGACCTTACATTTGGTCTCAATCTGGGCATCCTCATACCTTCAATTCTGTGACTCTTTGACACGGAAACTCAGTTTCGCTTCTACCCGGTCTGTGGCAATACAATCCAAATAGCGCACCCTTTGACCTCCAGCTCCTGTATAAGATCTGATCTGATAAGTTTTAAACTGTATAATGGAACAAGGGACCATCAATATTATGAAGACAATGATAACAATAATTCAGGTACTGACGTAGCATGCTTGGTACATAACATTCCTGACCTGGTTTAATTAACCAAGTTAACTAGTAGTGGCTTCCAACTCTCCCCTTCATTTTGTGCTGTGTGGACAGGACCTAACATCCAAACTCCAGGTAAACTGGAAGATCTAGGCTTACATATTCCCTGGTGTTTTAGTGAATTATCTTACTTCATTGTTTATATTTTATATAGATAGAATGCCCTGTGTGCCAGGCATTCTTGTAAGCACTTAGAGATATTAACTTGTTTAATCTTCATAACAACTTAACATGGCAGGTACTATTATCCCAGTTTTAGTGATGAAAAAACTGAGGTACAGAGAGATTAATAAATCCCTGAAGATTCCATAGTTCCTATGTGGCAGAGCTAGGATTCAAACACACAGGGTTTGGCTCTGCCCCAAGGCTGCCTCTTTGGGACTGAGAAGATGTCATTCTGTGGCCCTGCCTGCTCCCCTCTGCACTGGGTTGGATTGAAAGCCACATCTCTCGTACCCCAGGGTTTTCTGGCTGCTCTGAAGCCAGTTACAGCCCCTGGCCAGCCTGGTCCCTGCTCTCTCAGAGAGCTGGATTCTGTTTGCTTTGCCTGTTCTTGGCCTTTGCAGCATTGTGAGGCCAGGACTGAGGAGGAGAAAATGGCTTTCCCCACCCCTGTTCCTCTTGACTTGCCAAGAGCCACTAGGCCCTGAGCCAGCCACCCTGTGGGAAGATCTCCAGCTCCCTGGGCCTGCTGCCACCGCAGATGTGTCCTGCCCCCAGCAGCAGAACCAGGCCCTTTCTTGGAAATTGACCAGGAGATGCCAATGGAGGAAAGGATTAAACCTCCTTCTCTGTCTACCCTGATGGTCACCTACCCACCCCCCCACCAAAATCCCAGAGTGTAGGGCAGCTGTGCCCATGTTCTTCTAATGGCTTCTCTGAAGTCCCATCACCCATCATAATCTCTGGGGCCTAAAGGATGTGATAATCTCTTGGAGTTTGGCAGATAGGAGCCATTCTCTAATGTTCCAGATGAGGTCCCTGTAATGCACATCTGCAGGACTGGCCTCCCTACCTGTGCCTTGGTAAAGGCAGGTCCGGTCCCTCTCATTGAGTCCATGCCACATGCACAGGGACTTGGTATTTTGAGCCTACGATGGCACCTTGGCCATTCTCTTTTGTTGTTCATTCGGTCAACAGACACAGATGGACCAGGCCCTGGGGAAAGCACAGGATATCCAGACACCAACAAACCACAGTTCCTGCCTCATCTAGCTCACAGTGTCTCGAGGGAAGCAGGTAAACACACACAGTTATGTGGAGGAATGAGAAAAGCTTTGATGGTAGGGAACAAAATGAGACAGACAGGGTTGACTACTCCAGCGTGGACAAGAAGGTCTTTCAGGAGCTGACACTTGTGCTGGGTCCTAAGAAATGGGTGGGCATTAACTGAGCACAGAAGAGGAGGAACCTTTGTTAAGGTACCAGGAACTATGTATGTAAATGTATGAACAGGGGAGAAAATATTCCTGAGTGTTGCCCAATGCAACAATTGAGACTTGTCATGTCACATGAATATTTTTGTTTGAGGAAGTGATGTCTGGTGCCACAGCAGCCACCTTGTGATAGTGAGGCTATTCACCTAGGATTAGAGTGAACACCTTTGTGCTGTGTGGTAGAATATTAAATATTGTTAGGATTTAAGCCATGCTTTTGTTTTAGTTACTTTCAGATCAGAAGATATTAACTGATACAGCTATGATAAGAAATAGAGTGTTTACAAGCAAAGAAAGACATACAATGTTGTTGTATGCAATTTGTTGTCTCTAGGCGTAGTTCTGCCCATAATGGATAGATACGTGTGTGTGCACATGCACAAATTTGCCTGTGTGAATTTTTCCAACATTACACACTCCAATTGTGTCCCATTTTATCAGTCTAAATAAATATCAGTCCAAACAGAGGGATAGATGCCTATACATCTCCACCCCATGCCACCTCCCCGGACACAAACCTCTTAAACAGTCACCTCCAAAACAAACCACATTCACGCACTTATTCAAAGGAGGATGCCAGCTCTCTTTGCGCCCACCTCATGGCTTTGGAAAATTCTTAAAGTGCATCATTATTTATAAAGTTAATACTTATAATGAAAAGGTTTCTCTTTGATGTGGGAGTGCTTTCGAAGCCTTGGTGACCTATATTGCCAATGTACTCTGTGTACGAGGTGAGGCAGGGACCGGCTGGGGAATTACCCATGTTTAATGAACACTAAAATTAGAATTTGACTGAAATCCACAGAAATGGCTCGACAGCAAGTTCGAGATGCCCCTGGGGAGCTGTGGGCAGCTCAAATTTACCCACAGGCGTTTTTGAATTTTTTTTTTTTTTTTTTTTTGAATCAGCACAGTTGGCTCTTTTGAGCCCAGAATGCTGCCTGCACTCAAAGGCCTCTGTCCCTTCCCCAACCCCAGCCCCCTGACACTGATGCTTTGGGGACAGCCAGGCACCTCTGCGGGCCTCTGTCGTGTTGATCATGCTGGGGTGAGCACAGCATATGAAGCCTGGGATGTCTGGTTTTGCCTGTTGCTGGTGACCACACTCCTCACAGGACGTTCCAAGAAACATCCCAGCATCAGGAGTGTGTATGCTGTTGACTGAAAAAAACCCTAGATATCCTCTTCTTCAGTGGTCCCCCCAAAAGGGACTCGGGTGAATTTTGATAGTCTAAAAAGCCTAACAGAAATTTGACATTTTACTGACGAATACGGAAAGAGAGGCCTGAGTGTATGATAAGCTTAGTTTAGGGACCGTTTCTCTAACCCAGGAACCATAAAGACAAATAACTTTAAAAAATGGTGATGACGGACAAGTATGGGGTCCAGCTTTAGCACAGAGGCCCAAGGAGGGAAAGCAGCCAGGAATCAGGGCGGAACCCAATCTAGAAGGCAAATCTCTAGATTCCTGGGCCAGTGTGGTTTCTGCTGGGGCCCCTGGCTTCAGCGTGTGCACGAGTGCTGTATTAGTTGCATTTGATTTATTGGGAAGTATATTTATATACTTGTGCAATTGTGAAACTTTGTTGTAGTTTTAAGTTATAAAAGCATTTATAAAAATACTTGTTTTAACAACAAAAAAAGAAAAACTATATATAAAAATGTAAGTAATCACTTTCAATCCTTCTTCATTCCCTGCCCACTAGGAAACTGATGTTAACATTTTGATATATGATATTCTGTAGCTTTTTATATTCTTACATAAACATACAAATATATACACATATGGGCTAGAGGCATATTTGTCTACCTATTTTTAATAAAATCTTATACTCTTTCTCTAGCATTTTCCTTTTTCATTTAATAGTTCATCAAAAGTATCTTTTTGTGTGTGTATACATCATCTAATTCTTAATAGTGCCATAATATTCTATAATATAGATTTACCAAAATGTACTCAGCATTTCTTATCAATCCACTTACTTTTTCAAAATAAATCTTCATGAACGTTTCTCAGGGCCACTCCTATGCTGGTCTGGTGTTTCTCAAACTTGAGAGTTAGAAGAAGCATGTAAAGCTCAGGTTCCTGGGCCCCACTCCTAGCAATTTTGATGCAGTAGGTTTAGGCAGGACCTAGGAATATGCATTTCTAAAGCTCCCAGTTGTGGTGTTGCTGCTGAGCTGAAACTTAGGGTTTGAGTCCCTCTTCCCTAGTCCATACTCAGTTAGCTCCTGGGGCGATGGGTGAATCTGTCTCTTAAGTCACTGGCTTTTACCACAACCACCCAGTTCACCCTCTGATCTCTTCGTGGTACAGCTGGAATGATGTTTTGGAAACAGAGCTCACCGAACTTACCACTGCTGGCTGCTGAAGACTCTTCAGTATGATCTCACTGTGCATGGGATGGCCTACCTGGCCCTGCCTGTTCTTTCCCTTCTCCTCTCAAGGATTTCCCTCCTTGGCTGTCTCCTACAAAGGCCTTCTTAAGGTCTCTCCTACTTGCCATGCTCTCTGCAGCCTCAGGGCCTTTGCACATGCAGCTTCTGCTTCCTCTAGTGTCTTTTCTCCTGTCTTCTCTTATCACAGTGCCTTGCCCTTAGCAGCCACTCAGAAAGTAACTGTGGAATGAATGATGGAATGAACAAGGCGGACACAACCATCTTTATGGACTCTGCAGTGTGCAAACCCCACCTACTCGATTTGTTCCTGTTCTCTAAGGTGCAGTTGAAACCACCCATGTGTTTCAGGAGCCAAGCAGAATAGCGCTACTCTGAGCTGCTCTCCAAGGTGAAGTATCAATCATTTCCAGATACAAAGTCATCATCAGTACCTTGTGCTCCATGTTGCCTGTTCTTAAATGTAGACTACATGGAGCCCTTTGCTGGCCACAGCCAGAGAGCACTGGTCCAGATGGGCTGAGCCACAGCCACTGGAGAAACTGCCCTTCCATATGTCTTGTTTTGCATCAACAGCCTCCCTTCCTGTGCCTTTCACTTACCTCTCTGCTCCGTTTGTCTCAAACATATCTCTTATGGCTCCTTGGCAACCCATTTTTGCCTTCTGGATGTTAAAACCTGGGTCAATGGGAAATAGTTCCCATGCACAACCAAACCAGAAGTTATTAAATCATACAAATGATTCAGTATCCTATCCTAATAAGCTGGGACCCAACCTTCGGAGTTCAGGTTAAGAAAAAATCCTCAGGGAAATCGCTTATAATCATCAAAATCACTTTATGTCTCTTTCCACCTTATATCCCCTTAAAGAACATCTGTGTTTATTTAATGTCTTTCTCCTCCACTGGGTGTTAAGCTATTTTAGGGAAGAAATCATGATGATTATTTTTTTAGTTTGTCTGTTTTCTTACTTTCTGTATCTTCAGTGCTTTGAACAGTGCCTGGCACATAGTTGATGCTCATTAAACACATGCTGAATGCATGCAGGAATGAATGAATGAGTGAATAACCTACCCATCCCTCTTTTTCCATTCTCCTTTCTTGTTTTTGCTTTTTTTATTTTTTGAGATGGAGTCTTGCTCTGTCTCCCAGGTTGGAATGTGATGGTGTGATCTCGGCTTTCTGCAACCTCTGTCTCCTGGGTTCAAGTGATTCTCCTGCCTCAGCGTCTGAGTAGCTGAGACTACAGGTGTGTACCACCATGCTCAGCTAGTTTTTTGAATTTTTAGTACAGACTGGGTTTCACCATGTTGGCCAGGCTGGTCTCAAACTCCTGACCTCAGATGATCCACACACCTCGGCCTCCCAAAGTGCTGGGATTACTGGCCTGAGCCCAGCCTGCACTCTCCTTTCTTCTCAGCTCTTCATATGCACTTTAGGTTCCAGATACACAAAGTTAACTTTCCTAGCTAGTACTAAGCTCTTTCAGACATCTCTGCCTTCTCATGGAATTCTCTCTCCTAAAATTTCATCTCCTTTCTCCTTTCCCTTTTCCAGCCTAGAAAACACCTCCCCATCTGCTAAGGCCTAGTGCCATTTTCATAGGCTTCACAGTGGCTTTGCAGGTGCACACAGGTAGAGCTGATCTCCCCCTGTGTTGAATATGGCTCCTAACAGCTGCAAGAACCACACTGGACTTGAATTACAGTCATCTCCCACTTACCATCGATAATTTATTCCCAAACCTCACACGTTCTACCTGAAAATGTTAACTTGGCACTTATCACTAGTTATTTCAGATGGGAAAAATTACATGGCATTAACCAGTAGCCCCCAACCCTTAATAAATTTCTTAAACCATAACTAAGACAAGGTAAAATACCTATATCTGGAACAAGCAATCATGTTAGAATATAAAATGTTTAAACCTTTGCTTGTGAAATGTCAAACAATTAATGCGGATACTAGGAATCAGCCACTTCTTCTGCAGGGATGCGCAGTGCATGCCTTAGCACTGGCCATATTTGGAGACACAAGGTCTGTTTTTGACCCTCACCTTTCAAATATCTACATGTCATTCTGAGGTTCTACTGATTTTATGTGGAAGGGCATGCAATTCTTTATTTGCACATCGTCTTAAAAACTATACTGCACTGAGTATTGGGGAGATAAATATATGTTTTCCTTTATAAACATGGGTGGAGTGATGTTATATTGGGAAATATTTGCATCCTCTGAAGCTTGAGTGTTAAAAACTAAAGGTGTTCAGGTAGAAAAATCTTAACGGGGAAATATTCTCTCTGAAAAAAAAAAAAAAAAAAAACTGCGTATTTTCCTAAATCCGGGCAATCAATAGCACCACCTGGAGAATGTCTTTCAAATGGTTCATAGGCTCCTCTACCGGAGATTCAGATTTAGGAGGTCTGGGGATCTGCGGATGGGGCTCTGGAATAGATTTCCACCTGTTTCGTATGAACAACCAGGTTGAGAGTCACTGGATGTGCTTATGTATGATTTCTGCCAACTAGCTCATGAGCTTTTTGATGACAGGCATTCTTTAGTTCCTTTGTGACCATGTGCCTGTGGTGAAGCAGTGGTGTCATTGAAGGGAATAGTACTGATGCCATGCATACAGCAGGCCTGCCATAAGTGCTTATCCAGAAGTGTTTGCGTGGGGCCAGGCTTTTTTTTTTTTTTTTTGAAATGGAGTCTCGCTCTGCCACCAGGCTGGAGTGCAGTAGCACAATCTCCACAAACTGCAACCTCCGCCTCCTGGGGTCAAGCAAGTTTTCTGCCTCAGCCTCTCAGCCTCCCGAGTAGCTGGTGGTACAGGCACGTACCACCATGCCCAGCTGATTTTCATATTTTTGGTAGAGATGGGTTTAACCATGTTGGCCAGGGTGGTCTTCATCTTTTGACCTCGTGACCCACCTGCCTTGGCCTGTGAAAGTGTTCTGATTACAGGCATGACCCACTGCGCCCGGTCCTGGGCCAGGGTTTTTTGTGGACTTTCTTTGCTGTGTCTGCTGCAGGGCTTTGCCTATAAGGACTCGTTTAAAGGTATTTCTTAATTAGGGATCTGGAATTGTTTTTGTGCAAAGCGTTCTCTTTCCCTCCATCTTTCCTGAGTCAGGCAGGTTTTGTGGTTTTGCAAGAGTAAGAGTTTTTCACAGCATCTGAGAGCACTGAGTGAAGCCTGATCCTTGTTAAAATCATTATTGTCATCTAGTTCTCATGGCTTTCTGTCCACCCCAGGGCCAGGTCAAATGGTCCCCTTCCTAAGCTCTCACCTCCAATAACGCTTCTTACCCTTGACCTTGGTCCTGGCCTGCACTGCACTTTGCCTCTCCAGCAAATCCAGGGTTGCCTCTGGGCCTCTCAGGTTTCATTTTATTTTCACTAAAATCCTTCTGGGGCTTCTATTTTTATCCTTGTATTTGAGGTGTCGAGGCCATTTAAGATGATGCCTTTGGTATGGTTGTAGCTCTTCTCTCAGGGACAGAGACTGCTGTCCCCCTGCGGCCACCTTGTTGCATTTACCTGCACACACAGGGGTGAATCCTCTTCTGTTTCTCCTCCTCTTCCTGCCACAGACACAATGATGCAGGCACAAAGTTTATCAAGCACTTAAGAGGGAAAAAATTGATTGGTATGGTTTGTGTAGTGGATTTGCATAGTTTATATAGTGGATTTGCGTAGTTTGTGTAGTTGATTTCTGTACTTGTTTGTTTTCTGCATTGGTCACTTTTTCCTTTTATCCATTGCTCTTTTTAGCAATCATCATTTTCTGTTTAATATTAATAATTCAGTCTTTTCCCTGCAATATTCTGTAACTGCAGTAGGACTTTTGAATTCTTTGAGATCGGGAGTTTGTCTCATCTATCTCTGCAACACTCAGGGCGTGTGGCACCCAGGAGAGCTTGGTGAATGCTTGCTAAATGAAATGTTATCCTCTAGAACTCTGAAGACACATTGATGCATAGCAAATTGAAAAATAAAAAACAAAAACTAAACTAAAATGCAATGGTTTGTTTTTAAAATGTTTCAGTGTTGCCTATTTACAACTACATATAAACAACCTGAGCAGCATCGTTTATTCTCAGGTCCAGAAGAGAGGTTGTTGAATGTGTCATGACCCTGCCCTGCCTATCTCCATGGTGACGTCCCCTCACTTTGCCTTCCTCCTGAGAAATGGCAGTGCCCATCTGAATGAAAACCTGATGACAGAGGAGGAGAGAGCGCTGGGCGATGATCCTATTCTCTAATGCTGATTGGGCTAAATCAACACTGAACAGTCACCTACATCTGTGTCTGCAACCTAATCTTCTTCTTTTTCATAACAACCCTTTCGACCCTAAGCTTCAGCACTTACTCCTGCCTGAAACATTATTTCCCTATCCTTTTTGCATGATTAAGATCTGCTAATTCCTCAGATCTCAGCTTTGAAGTCACTTCCTCCAAGAAGCCTTTCCTGACCTCCCTGCCTCTTAGGCCAGCATGAGGGGCACCTTCTCTATTGCAGTGGCATCACTCTTCCTCTTCCTCAGAGTGTTGTTATTTTCTCTAGCTATTTTCCAGTGTGGTGGACATAGAGCTGCATAGCCCAAATCCTCTTTCAAGGAAGAACTAGATTCTCAGCTGTAGGAAGTGTAGATAGGACACCATGGGCTTCTTCCTGGTGTCCCTCAGCTGCAGGGAGCCATCTCCACCAGGGCACCCCACTTCCAGTGCCTGAGCAAGGTGGGGTGTAAAAAACACCATTTCCACCTGCTTCAAGCTAACTCTGACAGGTAAGCTTGCCCTAGAGCCCCACAGCAGTGGGCTGAGGCTTTGTGAAGCCTGCATTACAGCCTAGCTTCTTCCTTTGCCCAATCGCCCTCCTTCCCTTTCTTTCACAGATGCTGAACCCTAATAAGCATCTTGCACATCAAATTCCATCTCAGTATTTGTTTCTAGGAAACCCTATTGATGACAACTAGTTAGTTCTCTACCTGACTCTGTGAGAACCCGGAAGATGCTCATTCATTATTGCAGTCCCCGGGCACTGATTACACAGCAGAAAGCAAGTATCTGTTGATGGATCCATTGAATGAATGAATGAATTTGGAGGACTTCAAAACAGGTTTCCATGCTAGTTCCACCACCCTCCCCCCGCACCCCAACCTTGGGCAGGCCAGATGCCCCTCTCTGTCCATCATCCTCATAACCTGAGCCCTGTCAGTTTCTCTCCCAGTGGAGAACTGCAGGTTAATTGTATCTTTTCCTCTTTGTTCTCCATCCTTTCTTGTCCCTGGGAGAGCTGGGCAGGGGTACTGAGCAGCCGAGGACAGACAACCCCTTTTATTCCTTTTGACGGCCTCAGGGAAGTTTGATGGGGATATTTCCATAATCAATGAGGGAGCCCTGTCACCCCAAACATGGAGGCTTTAAAGAGAATAGGTTTATGCAAATTAGATATTGATGGAGTAATGATTAATTGGCCCTGAGCCTTTGTTAATATGCAATTGTAGTAACAGAGATACATTTATAATTATTTCAGTTAATTGTTCAAACAAGCACTCAGGACTTAATTGCACAGAGTAATTGAAGAGTCTTGGTATTAGGATTATTTCTTTCCAGAGAAAAATCAGAGTTATTTAACTAGTTGGATTCCTGTGCTGGTGTGGGTAGGTGACGTCTGGCTCTTCAAGTCTACTTTAGATCTGCGTGAGAAGGTACAGTCACATATTCTCATATCTTGTGTTATTAAAGATGTTAGGAATGGAGGCTTTGAATCTGGACAGATAAGGGTTCCAATTTTGTCACTTCAATACCTATGTGACTTTGGGAAAGTTATTTAGCCTCTCTGAGCTACAGTTTCCTAATCTGTAAAATGAGAAAAATAATACTTATACAGTGGTGGGGAAAATAAATGAAGCAGTCCATGGTACATGGTAAACGGTCCTAATGAGAACTGGTGCAATGATCTTTATCATCACTGCCTCACAGAGGCTAGATTAGTGGACAAGAGTACTTGGGCATCAAACACCTATGATCTCAGGCATGAGAAGCATGTGATGGAGGAAGGGCATAAAAGGCTTTACTTAGACAGTTTATTTAAATACACAGAAATTGGAGGACTGGAGGCACATGTTCAGGCTCTGCTACCAGACTGCAGAAGGTGATGATGGGGCATTGCAGAGTAGCTGGTTTGACTTCCCGCCTTAAGGTGACCCAGTTCTGAAGGATATTGCAAATTCCAGTTTTCTCTTACTTATCTCTGTTCAAATTCCAAAATCTCACTGTCTTACTCTCTCTCTCTCTCACATGCACACTCACACACCCAATTTCAAATAGTGAAATGGGGAGAAGAAAAGTGGTTGTGTCTGGTAAGGGGACAGTTCTTTCCAGTGGTCCTTGGGTTTCTCTCTGGCCTTCTTGAAAATGGACATTTTCCAGCCATGCATGGTAAGAGGCTGCGGGATGAACTGGTGAAGGTGGAGAAAGGTGTTAGCAGCATCTGAATTTCAGGCTTAGAGAGAAGAAAGAGAGCATATTGTGGTTTCAAAGCATGGTCTCTGGTGCCAGGCAAATGTAGTTGCAATCCAGGCTTTGCGCCTTTTAAGTCTGTGATCTGGAACAGAATATCTAAGCTGCCTCTGACTTAGTTTCTCCACTGAACTGTGAGTTCAGAACTCATAATAATAGCTTGAATGTTGTTGAGTTGAAGTAAGGTGTAAATGGGGCCAATAAGTAAAGTATTTAAGCACATTGCCTGGGCACCTGCACACTCAACAGATATGTGGTGATGGAGACTGAGCGCTCTGGGCGGCTCTAGCAGCCTTTCAGGCAGTTGTGCAAGTGCCACCAAAGGGATCATGCATTCATTCCCACATCACTCCATAAGCCTGAACCATCAGTAAAGATACCCAGTGAGAAAAATGACCTGGCTGGGTGTAGGTTGTGTGTTTTCCTGATCCCTTGTCAGGTTGGCCACTTTTCCTGGAGGACGGCAGGTGATTGCTTTGGCTGGGACCCTCCCTTCAGCAGGACTGATCATCTATTTTTTTTTTTTCTTTCTGTCGCCTCCAGCTAAAATCTTAGAACACAGGGAGGCTGGGCACAGGGACGTTCTCTTCATGGTAGGCAGGCCATCAGGAATGCTAGCTTATTGTTTACGTAACAAATGCTGTTGGATGAATAATTCTTAAGGAGTGGGTGAGTGACAACTCTCAACCCTGTTGGCCTGAGTCTCAATGAAGAAAAATGGCAAACGTCTCAAGGAAAAGCTGTAGGCCTTCACAGGGTCATCTCATTCAGTCTTCCCATCAGCCTACGCGGTGAGTTCCCATTTTACAGATAAGCAGGTGAGGCACAGAGTGGCAAATTGTGTGCCATTTGTTTTTATGGGGCAACATTTTTCCATTTCCTGGTGCACTGGGGCGGCCCTTTTCTTCAAATACTCTACCACCTACTCAATGAGACTTAGAGAATTTTACCATGAAAGCCCCTTTGAACACGTCTGTCCCTTTTATTCTAATAATCTTGGTGATAAGGTGGGATGTGTGCAAAGCTTTCTGGAAGCCATTCCAGGCAGTGGAAACTCCCAGTCAGCTGATTTTGCTACCATAGAGTGGACATGAGTGCCTGCCTGTGCAGTGGGGGCTGAATTCATGGCCAGGCTTCCCCTTACCTAGCTATTTATTTTCTCTGATTATTGGTTCCTTCATCTTAAAGGTGATCACCATGGAACCTCTGTCTCATCAGGATCTTTCTTTCCCTGGCATTTCAACCATCCTATGGTCTCTATTAGAGTCAGTGCTGCCAGGCAGCACTGAGGAAGCCAGATGCATCATTATACTTCTGAAAACACCACCCTGACCATATTGCTGCCAGCTGCACCCTCAGATTCCACTTGGGGTGCCACCCCCTCTGGCTTACCCAATCCTGTAATGGGGAGTCTGGCCCAAATTCACTTCCCCTCAGCGTTTTCTTCCCATACCTACGGTCTGTACCTCCCTGATTGCTCCTCAGGATTTCTGGAGCAGGGAATTTAAGATCCTTTATATCTCTGCAATTCTCAACCTGTTCTTATTTATTTTACTCTTTTCCTACCTAAAGGAGGTGGGACCAGGAAGCAAAGGACTGCTTCTTATGCCAGATTCAATCCAGGCATTTCATAGGCAGCAGTGATTCTCAGCATCACTCCCTACCCCACCCCAAGGGATTGACTGTGTCATCCATTACATAGATTCATTATCAAAGCAAAATTTCAATTGTGGAGCTAATCCTTGGGGACAAGGTGTGTAGTGTTGGTATGTGTGTCTCTGGGGCTGGGGGGTTAACGTGGTATGTTAATTGCAGCTCTGGTTTGAAGAAGACAAATGTTCTCAACTTAAACCAGCTAATACAGTTGGATGTTTGTCCTTGCTCAAATCTCACATTGAATTGTAATCCCCAATGTTGGAGGTGGGGCCTGGTGGGAAGTGTTCAGGTCACGGAGATGTATCTCACATAGTGCTGTCCTCATGATAGTAAGTGAGTTTTTGCAAGATCTGGTTGTTTAAAGGTGTGTGGCACCTACCCTTACTCTCTCTCTTATTCCTGCCCTGGCCATGTCACGTGCCTGCTCCTGCTTCAGCTTCTGCAATGAGTAAAAGCTTCCTGAGGTCTCCCCAGAAGCCAAGCAGATCCTGGCACCATGCTTCCTCTATAGCTTACAGAACCATGAGCCAATTAAATCTCTTTTCTGTATAAGTTACCTTGCCTTAGGTATTTTTTATAGCAATGTAAGAATGGCCTAATACACAAACTTAAACCCAAAAGGGAGTTTATTAGCTAACAGGACAGAAAAGTCCAGGGGTTAACGATTTCAGGCATGGCTGAATCCAGAGGCTTGAACAGATGGTGTCAAGACCTTCTTCCTGCTGCTCTGCTTCCCTTGATCTCAGCCCATTTCTCATAAAGGAAGGATGGCTCCTAGTAGCATCTTTCCAGTTCTCTGCTACCTCAGAGCAGCACCACATTGTTTTTTTCTATGGTTCCAAAAACATTTTAAGCTCTAGATTGAATCTCATTGACTCTGTGTGGGTCACATGCTGCTTGGAAAGGCCTGTGGTACAGGTCTGCCCAGAAGCCACATGTGAAGTCAACTCTGGCCAAAACCACCTGGAGACAGAGAATATAGTTAGGCCACATGGTGATAACCAACAGACTCATTTTTTAAATTTTTTTGGAAAGAAGGACTTTCTATTAATTTTTTACTCCAAGTACTTTGAGGCTCTGTTATTAGGCACATATATATTTATGATTCATATGTCTTCTTGATGAATTGATCCTTTTATTTTATTAAGAAATGCTCCCTATCTCTGGAAATACTTTGTCTGACATCACCGTAGTTGCAACAGCTTTCTTCTGCTCATTCTGATTGTCTGGGGTACCTTTTTGCATCTATTCCATTTTACCCCATCTATATCTGTATATTTAAAGCTCATCTCTTATAGAAAGCACAGGTTTGGGTCTTGATATTTTGGATCCATTCTGAGCATATCATTTGTGGTGCATTTCTTCCTGAATAAATGTATGCATCAGATCTTTCCTGTCTGGGGCAACCTTATAGGCCCACAGCCTTGTATTGCCCATAGCATGGGTCTGATCTTACAAGCGTTGGGAGGCAGTGCTGATGGAAACTGTCTGGAGTAAGGCAGATCTTCAAAGTGGAAAATGAGTGAAGGGTTAGAGAATTAGAAGGCTGTGGGGATGTGAATGCTAAGTTTTAGGATGAGTGAGACAGGGAGCCAGGGAAGACTGGGCTGGGTTCTGACCAGGACTAGAGCCTAGAAACGTAAATGAAAATGGACAAAGTTGTCTGTAACAGGCAGAACTGATGAGGGACAGAAATAGGTGCCCCAAAGGATAAAAGGGATGAGTTTTAGAAGCAGGATGAAGATACAGGCAGTGAAGAAAAGTACCTGGATGATGCTAGCATACTTCTTGAGGTCCAGAATTGGCTGCCCCTTTTCCAGCCAAATGCATGAAAATGTACTCCCCACAGTTTCAGCTCTTGGAGTGTAGTCCCCAATAGCAGGTGCATAGTAAATCTTTGTTGAATTAAATGGAAATGTTTAAGGAGCCATTTCCTTAGCCAGGGCTTTCTTTGCTGTCAAGGAAGAATTTATTTAACAAAACCTAGACTTTGGCAAACGAGATTCTCCTTCTCTTGGCTGGTCTGTGGTCGTGATTTAAAATGCTGATATTTGCTGTCCCATGTGGGGAAATAGGTTCTTGGTGGGGAAGGAGTGTAGCTTAAAGACTTGGGAAGCAGATAATTTAAAGAAGCTCTGAAAATACATTTGGTTTTCACTCTGCTTCTCCCACATGCTTCCAGATCTTTGAAGTATACACTTAGTTCTCGAAGGTCATAAATCTCGAAGAATAGTGAGTCATTTTTGTTGCAAATACAAGGACTTTTTGCATCAGCACAATCAACTCCAGATCATCACTATGTAAGAGGCAGGGAGTATTCATGGAATTTGTGCAGCATCTGGTGCAAGTTTTCTTTGTTCTGTCCTTCTTTTTTTTCTTTTTTGAGACGGAGTTTTGCTCTTGTCACCCAGGCTGGAGTGCAATGGTGCGATCTTGGCTCACTGTAACCTCTGCCTCCTGAATTCAAGCAATTCTCCTGCCTCAGCCTCTGGAGTAGCTGGGACTACAGGTGCATGCCACCATGCCAAGCTAATTTTTGTATTTTTAGTAGAGATGGGGTTTTGCCATGTTGGCCAGGCTGGTCTTGAGCTCATGACCTCAGATGATCCACCCAACTCAGCTTCCCAAAGTGTTGGGATTACAGGTGTGAGCCACTGCATCCGGCCAAGTTTTTTTTTTTTTCTTTTTGCTGCTGTGGATGTTGTCAGTTGCAAGCATCATTTTCAATCTAACATGTGTGTTCTATGAGAATCTGAGTGCCCGGGACCAACAGTTAGTGATCAGAAGAAGTTGGTATCTGGTCATCGGTTTATGGTGTGTCTTTTCTCCACCTATTTCATTACCAACAGCACAACATTTCTTTCGGTGAACGGAAGAGATACCTTTCTTTTGCAGCCACTCGGAGCTAAGATGGAGCATCCCCACTAGGCTTTGATGATCACTTGATTCTTAAGAAGACAGCTACAGTGGCTAGAATGAGACCTGTGATTCAGTGAGGTCAGAATGAGAGATGTTTTAATGCTAGTGGAGGAGTGCTGTGTGGCTGCTCAGAATTCATTACCCGTCCAGTGAACATCCCCAGATCTGACCACTGTGGAGCCAGACCCTCCTGCCAGGAGGAGGCTGAAAATCAGCTCCTATTTCTACAGCAGGGACTAGGGAGTGGCAGAGGGGAAAGAAGCCCTTTTAGGTACTGGTTTGGTCCCATGTATCTGTCAACATGGGACAGTGTGGCAAAGTACTCAGGGAGCTTTTAAATTCATCCAGATCTCTGGTACTTGGTTACAGCAAGGGACAAGATCCACCAGCCAACCCCCAAGTTGTAACCTTCCTTAATGGTTTCATGAGCCGGACATTCAAATTCCTCCAGGCATAATTATGGGAAAAGTAGGTTCTGTCTGCTTAATTACATAGGATTCTCTGCTAACACAAAATGACTCCTTTTGGAGAGGTGATGTGAATGATGAAACAAAGATTTGAAGATGCCAAACACTTAGGCAAATTGGAGACTTCATTTTCCCTCCTATTAGTAAATTGCTAATGGTAACAATGGAGAAAGACATTTCCATTTAATTCACCTTGAATATCATAATGTGGATTCAAGACATAATCTCATTCTGAGCAAAGTGGTATGTTTCTGTTCAGTTTTACATCAAAGCCTCTTTCAGAAGGCATTTTTCTTCTTATAGTGCTACTTTCCCAGATATTACTCCTGAATATTTTAAATGAATAGGCAAAACAAAAATATTAATAGCTTTAAAAATTGAAAATCTGTGACCTCACTATGTAACTCAATGACTTCATTTTTATCTACATATAGAACTTACACAGATAAAGCAATACCAAACCTACTCTTTTATACTTTATTTTCACCTTGACATTTTCTCTTGTGGTACTATGAAGTCATTTGAATAATTCCCCAGTATTGCATTCTGTTGCTTTACAAATATTTATTAAAAATTTCCCCAAATAATGAACATTTATGTTTTTTTCAAAGATTAGCTTTTGGAGAAAATCTTCATTGAATAAATACCTGTATATGATTTTATTTTTTGTATGTTTTTGTTAAATTAGATCCTCAGATAAAATAAGAGAAGAATCACCACCATAAGGAATAGGACTATTTTCATGAATCTTGTTATAGCAATTCCCAAAGTGGTTGTGTCAATTTAGAATGAATGAATGAAGAAATGAATGTAGGGCTCACTGAAAACTCATGAGGATTTGGTGTTACAATTTGTAAAATTTAGGTTTCAGAGAGTATCTCACTCTTGCTCAGTTTTCCATATATTTGGTTTCTCTCCAAGCTTTTGATCTTCTTTCTAGTAAAAGAGAACTGGCTGTTTCCAAGCTAATCAAATACGGTGTTTCCTTGGCTTTCAAGCATACACAATCATTTCTCTAAGTGCTAAGGTTTCCTGCAGCTTTTCCTCCCATGAGCCAAATGCAGAAAAAGGAAGGAATAAGTTTATCTAGCAACATGATGATGCCATTCTCTCTAAAACCCAGAGTTGTCTTTCCTTAAATGGAAAAAAAAATTATACCTGTTTCTTTTCTCACAATTGAGACTGACCCCAACTCTGTTATCTTCTAATAATCTAGTAGAAAGTTTTCAGTCTTAGTGCAAGCAGACCTCCTCAGCAGTGCTTGATTCTGGCTTGCTCTCTCACTGAAACCACATCTTAAGTTGGTGCCTGTGGCCTCTTTTCCTCCTGCTTCCATACACTTGTCATGCTGTTCTTCAGGGTCCTTTATTGCCTCTGTCTCTTACTCATCCGGCCATTGAATGTGAAATGCCCCTGGCTCCAAATCTGAGGTCCTTTTCGCTTCTGCTCTGCTCCCTGGACAGCTCCACCCCCACCTAAGGCTTTCATTGCCATCTATGTGCCGTTACTCATTAATTTAAATCTTCATCCCAAATCGCTGAGTGCCAGACATGTGAATTGGAATGTGAGCCAAGCGTATCCATTTGACTATTTTGAGTGCAATCTGGCTGATTCTAATGTGAGTTTCCTACTCTTGCCATCTTCCCAAACCTAGTCCTCTTTCGGAAATCTGCATCCCAGCACGGGGCACCTCTGTTTGTTTATTTGGGAAGATCAGGAACCAAGTAGCTTCTGTGATGCCTCTTCTCGTACCTGCCAACATCTGTTTGATATTAAGTCCCGTTGACTTACCGTCTAAACACCTCTCACCTTTGTTCACTTCTTACTACCTGCTTAGCTGTTTTTTAAATACACACAAGCCTGTCTTCCTGTATCAGCACAGCCTCTCTTCTCCCCACTCTGCTCAGTTCTGTTCTCTTCATCGAAGCAGGTCACTTCCTTTGCTTAAAACCTCTATGACTTCACATTACTCTTAGGATGAAGATGAAAGTTCTAATCATGGCCTGTGAGGCCCGTGATCTCATCCTGGCCTGTTCTCAGCTTCTTCTCATTCCACGTTTACATTACTACTTGCTCTCCAGGCCCCTGCCATATGTGAGTCTTCTTCACACTCCTCACTTGTTCCACGCCTCCCTCTAACCACAGGGCCTTTGCACGTGCTCTTCACCCTGTTTGGCAGAGCTGCCCTCCCTTTTTGGCTGCGTTTTTAGGGATGCTGGAGGGAAGGAGGGCACTGCTCACTTTAGAAAGCATTCATTTTTAAAATTGCCGTGACTCTCGTCAGCTGAGAGCTGAGTCTTTCCCCCACTGATTGTCCTCAACTGAAGGGAGAGGTACTGCATATCAGTTTATGACTGGTTGATGTGAGGATACAAAGTCCCAGGCTTCTTGCCTTGTTGGGGACATTTCCGCTAAGTTTTTTTTAGCTCCAGAGTTCCTGTGGGGCTTGGCTGGGACCTCTGCTGCCACTTTTCCCTTTGCTTGATGCAGCTTCCCTCACTCGGGAGATGTTCCTGAGACAGCTCTCCAGTGCAACCCTGTGCTTAGATCTGCAGCTCAGAGCTTCTTTCCCAGGGGTTTGAACTATAGACCTCCCATTCATTCTTTAGGTCTCGACTCACACTTCGCATCCTCAGGGCATCTTCCCTGACTTGCCTGAAATTGCGCATTCATTAGCATCATTGACTAATGCATTTAGTAATGCATGGCTCTTTCTCTAAACTTTAAGCTTCCTGAAAGCAGGAGTTCACCAAACACCCAGTTGTAGGCATGGTGCTTGGCACAAGAGGAAGCTCATTGAACACAGCTGATTCTCACTATGCATGGTAGCTAAGTCGATCCTGCAGTGTCACTGTGAACACTGACTTAGCAAATACTGAGCCATTGCTCCTGGGAAATAAAAGGGTTTAGGGTCTTATGAGTTTCTGGCCACAACATTTTTGTCATCTGATCTAATACATCATTTTATGTGTATTTCTTTTTAAAGACTGCTTGTTTAATTCATCAACATTGAATTCAGAGCCAACAGTGCTGTAACTCATGTCTGAGCAAAGCTTATGCATTTTCTTCATAAGGTACATGTCAGCCTTCTTGTGCTCAAAGCCAGCACTTCAGTACTACCCTTGGAAGCCATTTTAAACAGCGAAATCACCAGCAAAAAGCATAAAAATGCAAAAACCATGGCACTAAACAGATCACATGAAGGCTACTAGTTTCCAATATGAGAGCTGAAACAATGCAGAATGTAAGGCCTGGCACGATGGCTCATGCCTGTAATCCCAGCACTTTGGGAGGCTGAGGCAGGCGGATCATCTGAGGTCAGGCATTCGAGACCAGCCTGGCCAACATGGTAAAACCTTGTCTCTACTAAAAATACAAAAATTAGCTGGGTGTGGTGGCACATGCCTGTAGTCTCAGCTACTTGGGAGACTGAGGCAGGAGAATTGCTTGAACCTGGGAGATGGAGGTTGCAGTGATCTGAGATCGCACCACCGCACTCCAGCATTGGTAACATACTGAGACTCTATCTCAAAAAAAAAAAAAAAAAAAAAAAAAAAAAAAGGAAGAGAATGGCATGTTTTGACTGATGCGGGGAAGTTTGTTTATTTTTTTGTATTGATTTTTAAATTTAAAAAAAGTATTTACATTAATCAGATTAGCTAGTGGGTAGTAAACAGCGTAGTTTTTGCATTTTTTTTTTTTTTTTTTTTTTTTTTTTTTTTAGATAGAGTCTCAGTATGTT